>JAQFYQ010002938.1:0-11147 GCA_034694885.1 Buchholzia appendiculata
GCATACGCCCCTCCCCCTTCCCCCCACCCCCGCCCCCGCCGTTACGTCACTGGGTGTCATATGATGACAACATATCAGCTCACATTAGAAGTTCATCAGCAGAGTTTGAGTGCAAGTGAGATTAATCCGTCTTGAAAAAAGTTTCTGTCAATCAATCACCCAGCTCCAGTGTCATTGATTTTATAGGATTTTTACCTTAGCAACGCATGGTGCATAGCAACGCATGATGCATAGCAACGCATGGTGCATAGCAACGCATGGTACATAGCAACGCATGGTGCTTAGCAACGCATGGTGCATAGCAACGCATGGTGCATTAGAAATGCATCTTACATACAGACATAGATTATCAATCTCTGCACGATTTGTCAGTATTAACAATAATTCACAAAAGTAGATCAATAATCAAAAATCAATTGTGAGGTAAGCAAAACCTAAATGTAGGGTAATCAAGACGCAAATGCGAGGTAAACAAGAGAAAAAGGTGTCCATAATCATGCCCCCCCCCCCCTCCAACATGCTGTAAAGAACTGTAATCAAGGCCCCCCCTCCAACACGCTGTAAAGAACCGTAATCAAGGCCCCCCCTCCAACATGCTGTAAAGAACTGAAGCTACTAACTCTTTCTCAGCGTTGACAGCGAACGGGTCGTAGTGGGACTGGAACTCCCACTCGCCGAGACATTTTGAGGGTTTGAGGGCAAAGAGCTTCGTGATGGACATGATCTCCAGAGTGGTAGCCTTGTCTGGGATGATAGCTGTAATGTCTTCCTCTGTTCGCACAGTCTACGCATACAGACACAACTGCATACAAGTATTGCATACATACACAACGGCATACAAGTATCGCATACATACACAACGGCATACAGGTATTGCATACATACACAACGACATACAAGTATCGCATACATACACAACTGCATACAGGTATCGCATACATACACAACTGCATACATGTATCGCATACATACACAACTGCATACAGGTATCGCATACATACACAACTGCATACAAGTATTGCATACATACACAACTGCATACAAGTATTGCATACATACACAATGGGATACAAGTATCGCATACATACACAACTGCATACATACATAGATAGCATACATCCACAGATAGCATACCCAGCAGGCAGCATATAGACAGGCAGAATACAGCATGCTATACCTAAAGCATCACATAGGCAGCATACAGCATGCTATACCAACAGCATCACATAGATGGGAAGCTGAGACGGATGATAACAGTCTAGACTCCACGCAGACAAGCATCCAGGCAATGAAATATACAGGTTCTTTATTTACCATGCCAGGATTTATTCCACACACCACATTAAACTATGCCAATTGACTTGCAAGAATCATCGT
Organism: Buchholzia appendiculata; assembly: GCA_034694885.1. NCBI lineage: Eukaryota > Metazoa > Annelida > Clitellata > Enchytraeida > Enchytraeidae > Buchholzia > Buchholzia appendiculata. Next base: position 1,378 of record JAQFYQ010002938.1, read on the forward strand.
TATTATCACATCATCACTCTTCGTCATCATCACTATCATCATCACTATAATCATCTTCATCATCATCATTAGTACTCTGTCTTCAGGTTCATCCTTGGCTATAATAGCACACTTCTTGTCCTGACATTAGAGAATTACTTTGTCAAAACGTATTGCTATTTCTCTCTGTCGGTCTGTATCTCTATCCCTCTTCTTCTTCTCCCTCTGCCTCTTGTTTATCTCTCTCCCTCCCACAATGTCCCCGTCTGTCTTTCTCTGCCGATGACTGTGGTTTCTCTATCATACTCTTAAGATCAACTCTGCAAATACTACTTTCATCCTCATCTTTTAATCAGTACAATTACAAGGAAGCACTTATTAGAGATTTACACCACCCTCCACAACATCATCTAATGGATAAACATAGCTTAAAATAGAAGAGCTAAAATCAAACAATGCAAAGCATGCAAAATATAACAAATAAAATATACAGGGTGCGCAATAGCCAGTAGCCTTATATGGCTGTGAGACATGGACCTTTCGAAAGTCTGACAGAGAAGGATAAGCTGGAAGCATTTGAGATGTGGTTATGGAGAAGAGTGGAAAGAGTAAGTTGGCAAGACAGGAAAACTAATGAACAAGTGCTACATGATGTGGGAGAAGAAAGAAGTATGGTGCAAACAGTCGTAAAGAGAAAGAAAAACTGGATTGGATATGTGTTGAGGGGCGAGGGATTGATGAAAGATGTGATAGAAGGCGGAATTGAGGTAAGAGAGGATCAGAAAGACCGAGGCAAAGTATGCTTCATGAACTGATGGAGGACAAGGAGGGATGATATGTGCAAATGAAAAGGAATGCGGAGGACCGTGAGCTGCGGAGAAGATTGATACCAGGGACCTGCCTTCCGGCAGAACACTAATGATGATGATGATGACGATGTGTGTGTGTTTTGTGAGTGTATGTGTGTAACTGTGTGTATGTGCTTGTGTGTGCGCATGCTTCTATGTGCCTGTGCATGCCTGTGTGTCTGTGTGCATGCCTGTGTGTCTGTGTGCATGCCTGTGTGCCTGTGCATGCCTGTGTGTCTGTGTGCAGGCCTGTGTGTCTGTGTACATGCCTGTGTGCATGCGTGTTTATGTATGTGTGCTTGTATGGTGTTATGCTGTTCAGATTTTTTAAATTTTTATAATGTGTGCAATATTTGGCTGTTCAGTACATAACAGCCGTGATGCGGCTAAACGGCAACATTCCACGAGATCGGCTCACACAGACAGAGCTCACTCGGCTAACAGTGGACGCGGCTCTCGCATGTCTGAGGACAGTGTCTCGGCTCGCAACTTGATAGCCGCCCTCGGACACAGGTTCGAGAATTCGCACGACCTGTTCGTCACGCACGAAGACAAGTTTACTAAACCACCGCTGAACACTTTCACACCCCGGATTGTCAGGTCAAATGCGCAGTCGAGGCTCAGCCAGCTTGGGTAGATAGTCTTCTTAAATATTTAATTATTTATTTAAGTAGATGAGATGGGTTTCACTATACTTAATTGAATTCTATTTTTGGAGTTATTGGTACCAGTGTCTATATTCGTTTAGTGACTGAGGTGGCTGGTTTGCTTATTAGACGGTTTTTGGTGTGTGTGTGTGGTTCCAAACTTGCCTCAACTAGTTTAACACAGACTATATCTAGTTTTGTTGCTGGAAGTGGTTTGTTTTGAGTGCAGCTGGTTTCATTGCTCCTTAAGTTTGTTTCTGCATCAACATGTGTTTTGCTTATTGTTATTCATCATAATTGATTGTCATCATCTTTGTTTATCTTACAGATTTGAATTCTGATTATGAATTCTGCTAATTAATGTTGTGTTAATAAAATGTTTCCGTCTATATAATTAGGAAAGAAATTTCGACCAGGATGCTCATTCCTCGCTGTGATTAGTCTGCCGAGCATATATGACATGTTAGATTTATACTGAACAAGGTTCACAGCCCTTCCTTGTGCCAATTGTCTGCTTGCTTTGTCGAGCACATAGAGGGTCTCGATGGTTTGTTTCAAAGTCTGAAGCCACTGGAATGCTGAATTATTATGTAAATCACATCATCATTAAATTCTAACTTCTCCGTCCATTTCTAGGTTTGTTCTTCTTTTCATATTTGCATAAATTGTTTCTTTCAACTCATATAGCATGTGAATTCTTGGTCAACCCCTTTCTTTCTCCGCATTCTTTCTGCCTTCCCAGAAAATCGTGCAGCAATCTTCTCCCATACAATACATGCCCAATCAGATTATATAATAATAGTAATACATGCCCATGTAATACATGCCTAATCCAGTTCTTTTTCCTTCTCACAACCGTCTCTCAATCCAGGTTCTCTTCTCTCCGACACTTTTAAATAGTTTTCGATATTAGAAACCTTTGAAGTGTGGATATGGAGAAAGATGGAGAAGGTCAGTTGGTAGGATAAAAAAAACAGTCACTTGAATTCTTCTTGTTTTATTCTTGTATATCACGCAATAGCTAAGTTATGCAGAAGAAAATGTTCTGTTTGCAGCTACCACAATCCTCCGTCGAAGAAACGAGCCGCGACAAAGGAAAACAACGGCCAGCTTTACGACACAACAGATGGCAAAATGCCAAAAACCGAGCAGCACAAGACGCTGAAGCCCTCAACAAAGAAGCGCGCAGAGAGTCCGATGATGACGGACACACTGACGAACGACACTCTGGTGAGCCGTGATGGTCGGCCCCAGCACACTCCGACTGGTGTACCACCGCTCAATATCTCGCTCGACGGCGATCACGTTCGGTGGCTGAACGATCAACAGCTCATGCGACCGAAGAAGAGTTCGTTCAACGAACAGCATAGCATTCCAGCCAACATGATGACTGGGACGGGACAGATGAACGGGACGATGGACGGAGGGAAGAAGACGTATCACGGAATGCAGCAATTAGAGTGAGGATATATCATATATATTATCGTAGATCGTTCATATATCATAACACGTAACATATTAGTATCAAAATATCGTTAACTTTATGATTTTCATTGTGCATTAATTATGGAGTTACGATTTCCGTACACATGCCCTTGATGGCGCCTACACGTACCATTCTCATTATGCCCTGGCTTCAACAAGAGTATGCGGTCGTAAAAAAAGTCCGTTCATAATGAACTCTATGGGACAATGAGTCGATTTCTGGGTTCAGCATTGACATCTTGCGAAGAATGAATGGTAAACTATAAAGGTGTGATTATACATTGTGGAATTAATATTTGTTGTGTTTTGAATCAATATTGCGATTCAGATAATGATTTCAGTCACATATGTGATTGAAATCATTAGTTTACTTGCAGTGTGCTATCATACACTAACAGGACAGACAAACAAAATGTTGCTTTAAGAAGGGCATCCGGCTGTAGGTCTTTATCTAATTAAATTAAGAATGAGTGTAGAATGACATATGACTGAAAAATATTTAAATTTTATGAGCCACTAGACACGCAATCTGTGTATCAATATTTTCAGAAAGTTTGTCAACTATTCCTTGTGCTTGACGAGGTGGCCACTTCAAATGACTCTGCTGACAATTTGAATGTTGCCCTCAGAATTATCAATAGATTGCAGTGATAGACATAGTGAGAGGAGGTCAATATTTATAGACGACATAGGACAAAGGTGACATTTGTCTGCCTGACTGCGTATGTTTCACGTGCTGCAATCATTGACTGGTCAACGGTTGAACGAACTGATTTCTAATTTTCTGTGATTATAATCTATAGTTGGCAGTCATTCGAAGGTTTAAGGTGTAAACGGCCACTCATAGAGTCTCTCATAGAGTCTCTCATGGTGCCACTCATGGTGCCACTCGTATTTTCACTTATAGTGACACTCATAGTGCCACTCATAGTGCCACTTATAGTGCCACTCATAGTGCCACATAGTGCCACTCATAGCACCAGTCATAGTGCCACTCATAGTACCACTTATAGTGCCACTCATAGTGCCACTCATAGTGCCACTCATAGTGCTAGAATCTATGACTTGCACTAGCTTGTGAGTAGAGTTGTATGAACTGTTGGAAAGTTACGGTAGGCTATGTAGTGCAATGTGTGTGATTTGTTTTTTTAAATGTTATTTTTATCATTATATTTTGCTTTTGCTCTACATTCAGCCTACTGTTCAGTAAACTACTAATTTATTTTGTGCATGTATTCTAGCGATGAAGAATTGAAGTACCTTGACTTTGTGAAAGAGGTAACTGATGATATCCTGGAACGAGGCATCTTTACAAACAAGTAATCATCATCCTTTATTGATTTAATTTTATTAACAATTATGATGGATTTATTATGGATTTAGTTGTAATCAATTTTTTGTGATTGAGTTTTATCTAATTCATGTTAATATTATGGCTAATATTATGCTGAACATTTCAATGGATCGACAGCTAGATGTTGTTCGTGTGCTCAATGATTGACGGTTTGACAAGAAGTAGGAACGAAGCTCAAATTCGGTGTGACGCTGAGAGTGCAGAGTGCATTTGCGCTGAGCGACAGCTGAGCCAAATGCACTCTCAGCATCAATTGTGAGGATGTATTTACATTTCTAAGTTATGAGCTAAATAATTATAACTTTGCTTTTGGTTCTTGAGGTTTGGGATTGCTTTGTCACAGCTGCCATCTTTCACGCGACCAGACTTCTTCTCTTTTGTCTCCAAACAGAATCTTAACGATGAACTTGTTAAATGAATTTTGAGGTTCTAACTGTCTTTTGTATGGTCAAGACTGTTGTTTACATGTCACTTTTTACTGTATTACTTATGTAACTCTTTCGAAGTAACATTCACTATGATGTAGTGTAGTACTATTGAATATGACCAATGATTACGTTGTGTGGTTATTGTAGAGTACTGAAGGAAGTCTTTGAGTCACACATTGCTAAAAGAACTGGCAAACTGAATGTGGTAGGTGGAGCCAAGTCTTCTGTATTTGTTTTTTTACATCGAGGCTAATTAAATGCGACTTCAATCCTCGTAGTTTTTGTGCGAAGATGAGTTAAGTTGGACATTGTGTAGAAGTAGGTCATACAAATAGGTCATGTAGAAGTATGTCATGCAAGTTTGTCATGCAAGTATGTTATGTTGAAGTAATGGTCAGAAAATGTCTACCTGGTACCGTAATTAAGCACATCGGACGTATCATATTTGCTCTGATTGTGACATCGGAATGAATGCCAACGTCACCTCGTCACCTTGGTTAATGTCATTAGCAGTGGTGTGACTTGCAACTCAGGCCATAGAAAAAATTGATCTCTATTTTAACTAACTTATTTGCGAATATTCATCACTAAATTCCACATTCATGAGGATTTTTCCTGCATAAATGTTTTTGGAAGTCCTTTTTCAGGATTTTTCTCCATATCTTTTGACCTTTTGATCATTTGTTTCTGCATCTTAAAGCACGAAACTAGACGCCTATGATTATTATGCTGGGACTCGGCAGTCGTCTTGGACTCAGAGGGAGGGGAGGGGTCCCTCGACTTTGTCTAATTATTGTACCCTGTTTACATCCTTGGTTTTTAACCTGGTGGGTAACTGTTACAGCTGCCAAACTGCAACTGAAACAGCAAATTGAGACTGAAATAATATTGAAGACTTAGCGCTGTATCAAAATTTAGGTGCGGATAATAATCATTATTTTCTCACGGTTCACATTGGTTAACACAAATTCATACACAACATATTTAACACATTTAACATATATTCATTTTGAAAAAATTATTCCACTCTGACCTGTTGACAAATCATAATGAACATTTTGTAATTAGATATGCTTTGTTCTTACTTTTTCCAGGCAAAGATGAGGGAACACTTGGATAACCTCAGACATGACCTCGGCATTCCGATCAATCAGGACATCGACGGATACGGATTTACTTCGACGCAGAGCTTTCATCGGAGCATGGATCTCGGCAGAGCGTGGGAAGGTGGAATGAAGGCGGATATGATGGGAGGAAGAAGCTCCGTGGAGCACAGACAAAGACCTCCGGCAACCTGGCAGTCCATCGGACGAGTCGACTACATGGGACTGAACTCCAACCACCTGGAAGACGTTCCGGAAGCACTGAGCGAAAGGTCGTCTAAAGGTGGCGACCGTACGCACCAATCGCAGGCAAGGACAAGGTCACGGCGACTCAGCAATGCCTCGGAGACAAGTCGGCGATCCTCTGTGATCTTTGATGTGAGAGGCATGTCAGGTCAAAAGTCAGGGTCACCGGGAACGGGTCGAAGGTCGGGGTCACCGGGAAAAGGTCGAAGGTCAGCTTCACCTGGAATGACAGACAGGCGAGCAGGATCGATGGAGCTGATGGATGAAGACGAAGTGGATTTCAGTGCACAGCTTGCGCGCAGTACGAGAAACAGATCACCCGTGCCGGCCGGTTTCTCTCGACTCAGTTCTCCAGCAAGCGAGGGCGACCTCGACAGATCAGGCAGAGGAACTCTGAGATACGACGAAACGTACGGCTCGGATTTTGACCTTGAAACTGGACGTAGCACTTCAAGGATGAGTAACCTTGGAGAGACGGCTGGGTACGATGAGACCGGAATGATGTCGGAAAGATCGAGGACCTCAGAGAGATCAAGTGCAAGGATAAGGAGAGTCCAAAAAGCTGTGGCAGCGGGAAGAAAGACTCCAAGAAGCGATGGGACTCCACGCTCTGGTATGTCACCTATGGGTAAACCTCCTGGATCACACATCAGTGCACAGTCCAGGGCCAGTAGCAGGGCAGACAGCAAGACCATGGGGGCAGACAGCAAGACCATGGGGGCAGACAGTGCCCAGTCTAGGGCTAATAGCAGGGCAGACAGCAGAATAGTGGCTGGAAGTCAGCGGCCGTCATCTTCACGAGGGATTGCTGCGTCGCCTGTAACACGGAGCAGTCAGTCGCCGGTGATGAAAAGCCAGTCGCCGGTGATGAAAAGTCAGTCACCGGTGATGAAAAGCCAGTCACCAGCTTTAAATTCCAAACCATCACCTGTTGTAGCAGCTAAATCACCCAGTGATAAGAGTAGCCGGCCATCATCTGAAATCGGCCAATCAAATCTTGCAAAACAGCGAGGTCAATCACCGATACCCAAGAGCAGCCAATCACCCGAGCCTGAGAGAAATCAACAGAGAGAAGGCAGCCAATCACCATCCGCAGAAAGTCACCAGTCGCGCGTTAACAGCGTGTCACCGACCAATAGGAGACGACCTGCACAGAATGGCAACCAATCACCATCCACTAGACGTCGTCAGTCTCCCGATCATGTCCAATCACCTGACTCGATGCATCGTGATGTATCCGGTGCTGACCAACAACAGCCTAGAAACCGTCCTGGCACGGCTGCTTCTAACCAATCGGTGAGTAACGTCCGACGTCAGTCAGCTGCTAGTGACCAATCGCAGCCTAGAAACCGTCCTGGCTCAGCTGCTTCTATCCAATCGGTGAGTAACGTCCGACGTCAGTCAGCTGCTAGTGACCAATCACAGCCGAGAAGCCGTAGTCACTCTGCGGACCGTAGCCAATCGCCTGTTGAGGCTAAGCAGTCAACTAAATCCAACCAATCGCCTGTGATCAGGAAGCGCCAGTCACCTGACATGAGTGGTGCAAAGTCAATGAATGGTACACAATCTGTTTCGCCGACCACGTCTCCGACTAAGGACAGAATATTATCCGAGGATCAAGACTCTGATGATGTTATTGATGGCAGTAAATCCACGTTACAGAAAGAGGCAGAGAGTAAATCTCCAAAATTGGAAAGAAACGGGAACAAGTCAATTGGCGATGATGATAATAATGCGCTGCTCAGTAAAACAGTGCGACTACCGATGACGCTGAATCAGACGCTGATGGCCAAGAGTATGGCGTCCCACGGCCGTGTGATCCACTCACCTCGAGGGGGCGGAGCTAACTCCGTACCGCCCAGTGTTGTCAAGTCTCCTGACAGTAATCATGGTAACGATCGTGATCATGATTCCACTGACGGAAGAAGCAAGTCACCAGAAGGAAGGAAGTTTGAGGAGGGGGATGCTGGAGATCACCAGGAAGTAGGTGAGCAGCATCGGTCGGGGACGGAGCAAGATAGACCGACGTCATCAGGCAGCGCTCGCTCGCAGGCGGGTAAAAGTGTGAAACCTGGAAAAGCTGCTCCGAGCGGAAGAACTTCATCGAGCAGCAAGAAGTCGTCAAGAGCGAATAGTCCCAAGGAAGGTCGTGCATCTGCTTCTGGCAGGACGTCAAAGATACAAGACATTGAGTCGGGTCACGTGACTCCGAGAAAGACATCCATCGATGAAAGAAAGTCACCAAGAGAGAAGCAATCCACGGTTGGCGGAGATGATAATTCTGTGCGGTCTCGACCAATCAGCGCACAGTCGAGGGGCAACGCATCGCAGCATTCAAACGCATCATCATCAAAGATAGGCACGAAAGGCCGGCAAAATCCAGATCATCTATCGGATAAACTCGAACATCATGCCGAGCCTCGTAGGGATTCTGATAATGATGATGGAAGTACTCCTCGACAGTCACCGTTCGAAGAGCCGGACGAATTGCTCGACACGCTGACCGCTTATCAGAACAAGCTTGAATACACTGTGAACCTGGACGATGCACCGCTGTCTGATAGTGACATGGTTCAACATGGTCGAGGTCCCGGCATGGGTCTTCACGGAGAGAGTCCCGTACCGAAGCAGCGTCGTAGAAGTAAGAGTGTCATGGGTGACAGCATGACGTACGACAACCCGCCACGTGACGAGAGTCCAGTGGGACGTAATGCTCGTGACAACTTGCCACATGAGGATCGACCGGTGGGACGTAATGCTGACCATGTGCCACATGATGAGCGTCCTGTGGGGCGTCATGCTCATGACAACTTGCCATTTGACGAGCGTCCAGTGGGGCGTCATGCTGATAACTTGCCATTTGATGAACGCCCAGTGGGGCGCCATGCTGCGTCAAATCACGGAGATATCGATAGAGATGGTGAGGGTCAAACTCCAAACAAACATGTCACTTCTGGAACTAATCGTAAGACAAACGATTCGGATGTAATCCAGGAGACGAAGTCTGGTTCCGCTGCACGCCCGAGGCGACTCCCAAGTAAGGTGACAAAGGCCGGGGACGCTGCCAAAAGCAGAATAATGACGACGAATGAGAACGAAGCTGGAAATGTCGGCCGGAAGGAAGATAAGGTGGCCAGTTATAACCTTCCGAAACAATCTATCGATTCTTCGGAAAGTTTGGATGTTTCCGACCTGACGGACGATGAATTTTAATGACGCCGGGTTTTCCCATGCTGCTGCTGTACTCGCTGTGATGTTTTTTCTATAGCACTAGTGACTGTTAGGTGTTTGCACTACTCTTGTATGTCTATTTATTTATTGCATAGGACGTTGTTTTGTTTTGTTTTTACCGTTGTAAAACAAATCATGTGTTGAGAAGATGATATGATGTTAACCAAGAAGTTTAGTGAGTGAATTTTGCAAAAGGGATACTGAATGACTAGTGGATAACAACTTGTAAATAGACACATTTATTTTTTCCGCTGTGTGCACGACAATGCAACGAGACCGTTAGCGCCAGGAAGGGCATCCGGCTGTGAAACGTTGCTTCAATAAAAAAAATCCAGAGCTTTAAAAGGTATATATATATCTTTATTCGTCAAGAGAGACAGAAATCAAAACTAAAATAAGCAACAACAAGTACTATGACTAGCTAAATGAAAATAAAGCACCAACTAAAT
>JAQFYQ010002939.1:0-11147 GCA_034694885.1 Buchholzia appendiculata
AATCACATAAGATGGATCGACAGCTGCAGCAATCTAAGTCAAGTTAAAGTTAAATTTAGTTTTAATGACTTTATGCCATAAAATATTCTGTAACAAACAAGTATAATTATTTGTCTCGTTTGGAGGGTCCCTTCCAAGGACAAGCGAAGACGACTCATAACTTTTGATTACATGTGAAGTAACAGTTACATGCCAGTAATAGTGATATGTGACAATATGACACTATTATGATATTATAATAATGTTCTGCATCTGTATTATATAGTAATTTTTATGAACTTTTAGTATTATTATATTAGATCATTGCCAGTAGTTGATTTTTTGGCAAGACTGCATAATTTCAAGTAAATCTGTAGTTAAGTTTAGTTAATTTTCTTGTGAGATACTGTTGTTATTTCTGTTATTAAATACGTTATTATAAATAATTATTTATCAAATAATTTACTATTCATCAATGACCTTTAAATCTGTGCGATATATGCATGGCTATCTGTTTGTAAAACAAAATGCCATTTGAATTCAAACTTTTTATTAGCATACTATCTCTAATTTAATGTTCTACATTATGTAATTATTTATCCTGTGGGCTTTTGAAATAAATGTAATTATAAATGGATGTTAAAATAGAATTATTGTTAATATGACTACAAGAGTTTAAAAATTATTTTAGCACTTAGTTCTCAACTTTTCTGCACACGCTGCTCCTGTGGAATTCGATCATTTAGAACTCGCTTTATCACGATAATGGAAGGATATTTCAAAACTATCCGAATTAGGGCGACGTTTCTAGTCAACATTACGGCTGTTCATTCCAGTTTAAGATATAATTAAATTGTGGCATCTAGTTTTTACATTACCATCAATTGCAAAAAATAACACGTTTCACAGTTAATGCATTGAATATATTTACCCACAGATTTAGTCATCAACAACCCTTGTACCACCACAGATCCACCACAGTACGTGGACGAATGGACACGCTGTAGGTTCATCCGCGCTTAGTTAACGCATAGAGTTTACATCGAACGTATCTTAAAGATTTCTGGAAGATATAATGATGCTAGCCACTGTGTCACAACGGCAGGAGTTTGGCTGCTTCGTGATAGTAAGTCTCAAATCCGACTCATCACAAGACCGTCTGGAAGTCTGGTCTTTGTCTTAGTCTGCAGACCTCAAGCTGTTGTCTTGGCCTTATGTTTGATCTTAATCTTGTAAGATATTGGCCTTTGTCTCGGTCATGTTGGTTCAGGTCCTCATCTTCTGGTCTCGTCAAGCAATGTCTTCAATCAAATCAATTGAAAACATTCTATGTCTTGATTCATCCAGAATAACGAAAAGGAGTTCATTAAGAAATAATCGGTTAAATTATGAACAGGAAAAGCTTTAGCAATTGTAATTGTGTTTACAAATAACAACATAAAGGGATCTGATTATAATTGGTCTACATTGTTGTCTCAGTTCAACTAGTTTCACCAAACAAACATTAACACATTACTCGTTTAAGTTCAATATTTTAAAGCATATTACTATAAATTTATCATTCGTTATCAGAAATCTAGAACTATGCTCCAGTGTTGTTAGAGATTTGTTCGCGGAAAATGGTATGCTTCTCAACCCGGAAAAATTGGAAGTCCTGCTAGCTAATTGCAAGCTCTAGTGTGTCTGTCGCAGGCTATGACATCAAGTACTCGGTGAAACTAAACAGCCTCGGCGTCACTCTAGCCCAAAGCGTGTCGTTTGACCAGCATGTCACGAACATTTTTCAGTCAAGCAACTGTCACCTCAAAGCACTACGACACATTCGACCGTACCTCGACAAGCCAGTTGCTAATACTGTCGCCTGTAGCATCGTAACATCAAGGCTCGACTATTGTAACTCTTTAGGGACTACTGAAAATAATCTGGATAAACCGCACGCGTTCAGAACGATCTTGCTCGCGTGGTCGCTGGTACGAAGATGCGTGATCACATCACTCCTATTTTAAAAGTTCTGCACTGGTTACCTATCGAGCAAAGAATTAAGTACAAGGTAACGCTTATGACACACCGGGTCCTTCATGAGCAGCGACCTCACTAACTGACAGAACTTGCCGTGAAGTACGAACCGACGGTGTACTCCGGTCAGGGTTCAAGTGTCGGGTCGTCTACCAGCCGTTGCCAGACACCAAGCGCTGCTTCAGGTTACACCGGGCTTACAGTGAGAGGTCGCAGAAAGTGTGGAACTCACTAGCGGACAAGACTCGACAAGCAACGCCGCTAGCAATATTTAAAAGAGCCTTAAGAAGGACTTGTTTGATGTTTCGTATCGTCGTAAGCTTGTTCTTTCCATGATCCTCGGAATGTCGTGACGGGAGTCATGGCACGAATGGCGCTTGTGAAAGGAAATACTACATAGTACATACATACATACATAAAGTAAGACAAAGATCGTTTCACAGGGTGAATGTCTGACCTACAATAGCCAATAATAAGTCAGGTTTGAACTGTCTTTGTTTATGGCATTCGACAGCTCTTAGATCTCAGGCTGTTTCGTCCTTTGCCTTGTAAATTTGTTCTTTGTGGGATGATGTGGATACCCTCAACCAATGACGATATCGCAGTGAACTGGCAAGATGTTTAAATTCCACCAACTGTTACATTACTGACACTGAATTCTACTGACTCATAAGAAAGATCCTGTGGCTTTATTGATCTCTTCCATTTACTTCTCCGAGAGCTGATGACGTAATGTTGTTCATGGGGTGAACTGTGGCTTGGTGATAACATAACCCTTACCCGTGTTCTTGGCGAAATCCCAGATCACATCGACCTTGGCAACCTCGCAGTACAGTTCAAACAGCTGTCGCACATCATCTTCCCCAGTCATTGGACCGATGTTGTACGCAAACAATGTAAACAAACAAATTCAGTGCTCCGCTGCACTGATGCTCTCTGGCTTTGCTGATGCCATCGGACACGGCTCTGAAGACAAGAATTGAACTCAGAACCATTAGAAAACTCGGCAGATCATTATCACACACAGACTAGTAGATTAGAAATGGGCGAACATCAAATTTTGAGAATCCGATTCGACAGTAATCTGAAAAATGTGTGGAAATGCGGTCCATCATGAAATTGTATATAATAGAATTGTTATCATCGCGCACCTAAAAAAACAATTAAGATATTTTGAGTGTAAACCCTGTGTTCGATCAAGTAAAAAGTTTCCGAGTATTTACAACTGAAAAATCACCTTTCTTCGTGATTTTTCTAATTCAAATTGGTGAGACAAATATAAATACGACAAATATAAGACTCTAACTTACCTTAGAGAAAAAATAGGGACCGCTAAGGGTCGAAACTTATTTTTCGAAGTTTAAATCTCATAGGATTTATGGATATCCGTTATCTTCCATTATAAGGCCAGTATGCATACATATCTGTTAAACAAATGTCCACTGTGTTCTTTGATTGGTTGTGAAATAACTGTGAAGTTATTGAAGTTATAAAGCTCAGGTTGTAGGTAATAGAGTTCATAAAATAACTGATTCCATCTGCAGATTGATAATTTCAGCTAGTACGTCATTTTATTTATATTATTACAATATTTATATTATTATAAATTTCCATATTTTAAACGATTAAGATTAACTTAGATCAAGATGAAGAATATAACCGACAACAATAAATTCAGTTAAGATAGAAATAAAATATAGTGGACCAGAGACTATTCAACTGGAAACGCACAATCGCGCCCTTTTCCAATCCGATCTTTTAATATAATGCACGCTTTCCAGCATTTTCTTTTGGGATATTAATATAAGGATATACCATGGTTAAAATATATTATTGTTAATTATCACTTGTTTAATTGTATCATGTATTGTTTCACGGTAAAATAAGGATTCATTTTATATACAGCAGTTGTGTAATGTTTGTTTCGGTTATATCATATCTTCACCTTGGGTGGCATGTTTTACATTGCCTGACTAATAACAAAGAATATGTTTCTCTAGACCTATTCAATTTTTTCTTAAATTGCCTTAACTACGAAATTTCCTATTGCCCGACTATTCAATTCAAGTGTCTTTCAGTACTTCGGAATCTGAGTAACACGTCTTTCTTTTAAATTTTTTATTAAAAGAATGTTTCACTTAGTAAAATCAACCAGCAAGTAAGTTCCAGCAAGGGTTCAAACAAAATTGAACTTCGAGATAAATATGAAGCAGCGAAAGTTGGAATACTATGTGTTAATATAGATATGTGTTGATAGGGCAGGGCAGACAGCATTGATAGAAGGCCGTCTGGTAAAATAACTGGAGGAAAGACAAGATTGATTTGACTGGACAACATCACAAGATGAAAGCAACTCGAGACACACAACGAAATAAAAAGAAATTAAAGAAAATTAAAACGAAAGAATAGAATAGGATGGATAACCGCCGAATGATCATCTCACTCTTTCAGAAATCGATACGTGATGATGAGGATTACTTTGCTGTATAATATACGTCATACGGTCATAGTACATTGTATGACGGACACAATGAGTATACGTTATAAATTTATAATTATAATCTCATGGTCGCATCTTTACTTACTCGTGTCTACTTACGGATCACAAATTTCTAAAAATTATAACATATATATATATATATATATATATATATATATATTATAACAATACTTTTCATTAGAATCGACTCTTACCTCTATAAAAGATGAATATGATATTAACGGTTCCAGTGAGTCTCACGAATCAGAGCCGTTGCATCAGACTTATCAATCACTATCAAAAAGCACTACAAGAAATCATCGACCTGCACATCAGTGGCCGGTAATAGTGAGTGAGTGAAAGAGAGAGGAGAACAGAGAGAGACAGAGAGACAAAAACAGAGAACGGAAGAGACCAGAGAGAGAGAGAGAAAGACAGAGAGAGAGAGAGAGAGAGGGAGAGAGGGAGAGAGAGATAGAGAGATAGAAAGAAAAAACCAGTTGGTAAACCACGTTCATCGTTGAACGAAGCGACATGAAAGTTGTAACCCTTCTGCTTGAAATGTAACTCTCATGAAAGTCTACCCGACTTTTGGCTGTATGTCATGGATGATATCGGCTCGAGGCAACTCGCTTCGGAAGCTGAAGGAGACCCGTCTGCGGCAGCTGTTTCAAACTCAATACCTAAATAACTGTCACAAGCCAAGATTCACTGTTTGAGTGAAACAAGAGACGCGAGCAGAAGGGCCATATAGACGACAGAAATGACGTCACATCAAACTGTCAGAGATTATTTCGCAAGTAGTTATTCAAGTAGCAGTAATAGTTTTGTCAGTTTCGTTTGTGACTGAGCACGGCTGAGTCAATTTTTCCATACAGATTTCTACTTCATTTAATTTACTTCAGAGCAACCAGCGTACTCTTAAAGTTGGAGTCTGTCCACGTAGATTGGAATCAGTTTGAGGCAATACTCGGACTACCGTTTACTTTGACTCTGATTCTCTTAATCTATTATCAGCTTATAAATTTATCCACTTTTCCATGATGAAACTGCTTCAACCTCGATGAAGACAACAACAGACTTTGCAGCATTTAACAAACCACATTGAAACCAGTTCTCCGAACAACACTGAAAGAACACGATGAACCATCAATATGGCTCAAGCATGTCTACTGAATAAAAATAAACTCGAACCACACTATGGACTTTATTCACAATTTTTAATAAATCCATCGCCGAAAAGTTAGATTCCAATAAATGTTACATTCAAATGCTTGAACTTGAAATATTTTTTTCTGCAAAACAAGAACTCATAAAATACATATTATAAGTAAAGAAATGAGTCAAGATTCTTCCTGTTTATTTGATTCTTCCACAATTTTGTCTACTCTCCATAAATCATTCTCTCATTTCCCAGTTCTACAGGTGTTCCAGCTTTAAATTTTTTATCCAGTTTATCATATTGTGCTAACCCCCTTTCATTCATTTAATGTTACTATGAAATTTGATTCCCCTATTATTACGACTCGCATTTACAGTATCTCGGTTGGGACTGTCAGTAGACTAAGTTTGTTCTCGATTTCAATCCACAAAGTGCACAGAGAACATGACATTGTGCAGTGTACAGACAATTGTACAGTTTATCTAACATTAGTTTCCTTGTTTCGTGATACATTATATATTATCACTTTATGAACCGAATTCGTCATCAATTCGAGTTTAAAAATCAAACATCATGTTCAAAATTGATGTAATGAAAACAGCGACGATACTGCAGTCGCCATTGTTACTCTCAAAATTATGCATAATATGCAAATGAAACATTCGAATTTAATTCAATTTTTTCACTTAACGAATGCAAGCACAGCTCAGGCTCCAATAAACGCTCTCGATGGCAACCATTACAGCAGATAATTTAGTGGCGATACAATAAAGAAACCTCATTTGATTGATTATGGAACAATGAATGAAATGAGCGAAGTGCGATGGTAAGACGAACAGCATTGAATTATTGAGTTGCACATCCTACACGTAAACCCAACAAGGTAATCACTACATTCTAAGATTACAACAATCAAACGATGAGTATTTTCCTACAAAATCAGAAACATCAAAGAAAAGCGATA
This sequence comes from Buchholzia appendiculata, assembly GCA_034694885.1. Taxonomy (NCBI): domain Eukaryota; kingdom Metazoa; phylum Annelida; class Clitellata; order Enchytraeida; family Enchytraeidae; genus Buchholzia; species Buchholzia appendiculata. Next base: position 6,601 of record JAQFYQ010002939.1, read on the forward strand.
CAGATATACATTTAAACTAAAACTCTTTAAGAAATTATAATTTGACTGATAAACTGCAGAAAAAAACTGCTCTGTATAGTCATTGGCGGTAAATCTCACTTCATGAGAAAACTTGAAACTATTTACAGCTAATCAAATTTTGACAATCTGTCATGCAGAATATTAACAAACCTACACAATCCATCCGTTATTCAATTAAAATAGAATCGTTGCGCACATCGGATTATTCGTTAAACTGTTTCTTTGCTGTCGATCGTAAGAACTTAAGAAGCGTCACTAGTACTCGTACTTTGCAAACAATTACATGTGGCTTTTTATCAATGCTTCTTACATTCATAATGATCAGTGAATAGCAATAATTACATATATTTGTATATGAGATATGCAGAGTCCGTTTACAACAAGCCCTCTTCCTATCACGAGTAAAACTTTATGCATGAACTAGGAATCTAACCTGGGTCTCGTGCATAACAAGCAAGCGAGTTACCACTACGCTTTTAATGCATCCAAATTTACTCGTTCTATCAAGTCGTATTTATTGTAAACGTATTTATATCAACACCACTACCCATCAAGGCAGCTCACAGACTCGAGTGAGTCGTACTTTGAACTCATACATTAGTTTTAATTTTCATTTCATTAGTTTGAAGCGTTTCGCAACGCACCGCCACAATAGGTTTAACGCATCATGGTCGTTTAAGTAACAAGTTGACGTAGCGGTATGCTGGTTGCAGAACGTTAAGCTCAAATTCGGGGCGTGCTTCTGATACAGCACACAATGACGCGTTTGATTGCCTGACGAATCTTCTCATTGCCCAGAGCGTACATGAACGGGTTGACGGCTGAGTTCATGTAGAACGGCCAGTATATCACGATCAGCACCAAGCGCGATGCACGGAATCCAGTGATGTTTATGTCTAGAAAGATATGATAGGGAGTCAAGAGAATGATGTAGGCTGCTACCACGTAGCGAAGACTGTTGAAAATTTTAGCCTCCTTGCCGATAGATCTCTTCTTCAGATTGGGCTTCTTCGAAGAAGAGATGACGTGATCTGGAAATAACATTGCACAAGTGCAATTATTAAATAACAATCTATAAACCTTATTTTACTGTTTTTATTTTGCACTGAAATATAAAACTAAATACAGTGTCGTGGTAGTGACATATCATTACTTATCTAAACATTACCCAATTTTTGAGTGTAGGTTTGGATAACTAATACGTTCCGATTGAAATGTTTATTTATTTAAAAAGATTTCATACACTTAAATCAATACACTCATATTGTTTAAAAATGTGAGCAATTATTACTAATACATGAAGGTACCGGTAAAAGGTCAAAAGATTTTTAGCTCTATATTACAGTATTAAGTACAGTGTTACTCAACTCATGTAAATGTTGCTTCACTAAATGAAATCTGATTGGCTGAATTATTTATTCATCTATGCTGTATTACATCTATTCATTCTAGCAATGAGCCACACAATTACAAATGTCATGCGAATGAAGCACATTGTCCACGGAAAATTAAACTATTGCAACAGCGTGGAATTTTATTACATTAACAATATGTCAAATAAACAGAAGGAAAATTAAATGAACTTTATACCTTTTGTAACAGCTGCAAGTCCTGCATGTCCAATGGTGTTCGAAGGCGTCATGTGAGTTGTGTCGTCCTTTGCCTTGCAGATGGATTGAACTTCGGCATTAATCGATTCCACGTCCAGATGTGATATCGTAGTCGACAGACGGGAGCTTGAAGTTCCACTGTCCGACACAGCGCCATTAGCCTCACCTCTTAGTGGCCCAGTCGAACTTACACCTACTACATCTCTGTTGGCGGAGGAGGTGGCGTTGTTCATGGGATGGACAGTAAGTTGATGACTCTTCCGCACAGCTCTGTAGACAAGCATTGAACTCAGAACCATCAGACAACTAGGCAGATGATTTCCACAAACAGCCATGTAGATCATAAAAGGACGAATGTCGAGATGCGAGAATCCAATGCCGCAGTAGAACGGGCTGAAAGTGTTGATACGATCCATGATGAAGTAAGGTAGAACCAGAATCATCGTAGCGCACCTGCAGAAAGTGATCGCTAATCTACAGTAGTCTGTCCATTTAACTTACGCCAGATTTATTACTTGAGCCTTGAAAGGGCAAAGAGATTTAAAAAATGAGGAAAGTTTTAAATATTTCCAGCTTCAAAATGGCACAAAAGGAAGCATGTACTAAAAAGTGGATTTGAAAAAATAGGGAACGATAAAGATAAGGTGAGAATTTGAAAAAAAATAATGAATGGGGATGTAGAAAATACCAACAATGATAAATCATGGAAATTTGAGAATAAACATGTCAATGAATTAAATTTCATGAATTGAGAGCATTCAATTATTTTGTCACTCATAAATTAATGCATCGATGCATTTATTAAAATGAAGATTACAGCGATGGAAAGCAATTGGCCGAGGCCGTGATAGATGTAATGAAGCAAACATCGAGAAGTTCACCTGGAAGCTGTAGAAGTCAACGGCTGAGCTCAAACTGTGGAACTTTGTAATAAAACTCTCTTGTGATCGATCATTATTGATATCAATCCATCTACTTCTAATTACACGCTTATTTGTGTCAATATCTGGTATATCGTTGTGATCATTAAACAGGCACTGTGAACAGTCCATTTGTCCTGCAGTGAATTACGCAAGGTGCCTTGTAATATGACGGGGCCGCCCTGCCATCCTAGTAATATTTTCACGGTACAAATTGTATTTTACATCAATATTTAATCAATTGCAATTTATTTTGATTTCACATCGTCACTTGTTCTACCTTTTATCGCTGTCTTTTATACCTCGTTCTAGGAGGCTACGCTATATATTCTCCGTTAATAAATCTGAGGCATTATTTGGAGCATAAAATATAATGTATTTTGTAGTCGGTGCGCTATGGTATTTGTCCTGCGTAGTTATATTTTTCTATTTGGAATTGGAAATCGTTCATTCATTTAGAATCAGACTTGGAAAAGTACTGCATCAATTATATATTAACTTGAGTACCATAATGATTTCTAAACCAAGAGTATGCAATAAAATGAATATTAAAACCGCAGATTAAAGAGCATAATCTAACTTCTACGTACAAAGCTTTACGGTAACTGAATGTCTAATATATGAAAATAAATGTTGTAAAACTAAATGCACTACCTACCAGATGCAGGCAATGCAGATTAGAGTTTTTCTTCTACTGTTGTAACGTTTATAGCTGAGACTCCAACACGCCGCCCAGTAACGATCAACGGCGATTGCGACTAGTGTTAGAACACTGACCGGAGTGAGGGAAAAATCAAAGAACAGCACTATGGAGCAGGTCAAGATAGTGTTGGTCCAAAATCCTCTGAAGTACATGTGAGGTATGACAGTAGGTAAGTTGATCGTTGCCACAAGCAGATCGATGACGGTCAAGTTGAGTAAGAAGAGATTGAAGTTGACTTTGAACAGTTGTTTTCTCTCTACCCAGAACGCTGCCAGCACTGCTACGTTTCCGACCAGTGCTATGAATGCCGTGGGAATGTAAAGAATAAGAAGAAGAATCCGTTCAAAAGTGACTGGCCCAACAGCAATGTCCAAATAATATTTCGCATAAATGGGTGAAATATTGTAGAGACTATAGTACTGGACCCAATTGACGCTGGAAGAGTTGTAGCTCATCGTTGAAACAATTATCACACTTTAGGTTGGCTATCAACTACAGCACTAAAATATATAAAGATCCGAGAAAGCACCAATTAAATGGATATTAGATTAGAATGGATATTAAATACAACATACTATCGGTATAGTGACAAATATAAGATGATATCGGCCCAAGAGCCTCTGTCTACTTCAATTTATAATTGCTTTCTGTTCGGTCCTAATTGTATAGCACTTTCCTCCTTCCCGTCGACGTTGTTTACGTCGACTCGTTTTCCACCTCCCCGTAATAAGAAGTTTAATGATTTGAATATAATTATTCCTTCTTTTTAAAAATCCAGTATCCATGTGACAATCGTAATTCTAGTTAATTATTAACTAGCTTGCAATAATATTTTGTGGATCCAGGAATCATATTTTCCTGCCACGTCAGATTGGTCAAAACCAGAAGCATTTAAACATGTCTCTGTATTCATCAAATGGTGTAGCCAGACGCACTGCAACTGGTATCTCACAGTATGTACAACAACTTAGATTCTCTGAGTAACCAACATATATAATTGAATCCTTAACTCAAAAGAAGGACTGCTCTTAACGCTATAATAAACACTAATAAGATTGCTGTTAATGTTTGAATTTAGGTTTTAATTTTATTAAATCTAGGTCTAAATTTGAAGAATCCACCGGCGATGACATTGAGCTGTGAAATCGCGAATGATGTCAATATACTTGCAAATTTAAAGTGATAGAAATATATAAAATAAATTTTTTGATCATTGAATGAATATTTTGATATTCATTCAATGATCAACAACTAATTTTTTTTACAACGCATTCTTGTGATATCAATTTTTGG
>JAQFYQ010002940.1:0-11146 GCA_034694885.1 Buchholzia appendiculata
CAATGTTAAAATTACAATGTTATGCGCAATAAAAATATGAAGTAACAAATAGCAATGTTAACATAATTATTTAACAACTTTGGCCTAACAAACGAATTTTTTTAAACAATTTTTCTCCTTTCTTTTAGACTGATGGCGGGCCAATGAAAACACGTCAGCGGGCCACATTTGGCCCGCGGGCAGCGTTGTGGAAACCACTGGCCTAGTTGGTCGATGGATTTGATCTGTTATCTTTTGAGGGTTGGAATAGTTTGGGTATCTATAGACTACTAGTCTAGTGTATTTGCATTTGTCCAGAATCATGTAGTATGTAGGACTGGTAGATGGACATTTGTGCTTATACTATTTTGTGCTTGAAGTGAATGTAATCTTGTATTTCTGTACTTGTACTTGTGATGTGGTATATATTAGTGTTTATTGAGTTTGAGTTGGGATGAAATATACAGGGTAAATAATTGAAGTATGATGAACTAGGTGTATTTTGTAGGCTCCATATCAATATTGGAGCAGCCGGAAGCTCGGTTGATTAATTCATCGCTTCATGTGTAACGGTCTCAGATTCAACTCCCGGGCCGGGCTGTATTATTATAGGTAAAACAATTGGAAAGTGTGTGCTTCTTCTGTTATCATGCAATATAACTTGATTTTAGCTGTAAAAGGCTATATAGTGAACCGACTTGGAAGCTTTATTGTGTCTTGATTGTTTTTACCTAGCACGCTGGCCCCAGTTAAGTGAACTTTGCACGATGTCAGGCTGAGAAATAGATTGGGAATTAGAGCGAGCTGTGGCTCTGGATGGAGATCAATGCCCAACTGCTTTCTAGGTTACTTTTATATCAGTTCTAATAGCGTATCATGAAATGCTTTATTGTGTTTGTTTAAATGTGTACTGTAATACTTCAATAGCGTTCCTTCACAACACGTGGCGTGTGACAACCGGTAGGGATAGTGTTGTAACGAAAGATGAGAGCAGTTATTGCATCTGTTATACTTGCTTTAATACATTATGTGTTCATTCTTTCATTATTGTATGGTATGTAGATTTTCCTACATAGTATCTTTTTATAGTCGTTGTTGTTAATTAAATTAGGAAGTGCTTTTTTCTGTCTATGATGTGTAGGTGCTTCGTATGATTGCATTCTTGCCAATATGTGTGGAATTCACTGCCTGTCGAGACGCCGCAATCAATGCAGGTAGCAACCTTTAAAAGGAACCTCAAGACCGACTTGTTTGATGTTGTGCATCGTCGTGTGTAGCTCGTTCTTTCCCATGCGCCTCGGCATGTCATGACGGGAGTCGCGGCACGCACGGCGCATGTAAAATGAAATGCTACATACATACATACAAAATATTATGTTTGACAATTATAGTTAAAGGTTTTGAGTTTCCTGTGCACATTCTCTTCCTATTGCTTTATTCACTCTGCACTAGCAAGGTACGGACATTTTGCCTATTGTAACAATCTAATTGGTGGATACTGGGTGATTTGTAGAGTTACTCAGCGTTGTTCAATCTTTTGAAATCTGCATGATCTGTGTTTCGTATCGAAGTCGTAACAATTATTGATTGATATTTTGTATGTTGGTACATCAGTCAGAGCAAGCAGTTAGATATTGTTCTTATGCCTCTGCTTATCAAGAGTAGTAGATTGAGAATGTGTGTGAATGTGTGATCAAGTGAAAAGAAGGAAAGTTGATGATGAGTTCAAGGCAAGCTAGTTGTTGGATTTACCTGAGACAGATTTAGAATGTATTTGCTAATGGCTAATACAACTTGTTGTATGTTGATACAGTGGATGATGACGATAACTGTGTGTAGGCCTATGTGTCAGATCGTTTGTACACTTCTAACCAGTGCTATTGGACAATTGACATAGAATGATAATGATGATGAGAATTTTGTTTTTGTTTAACTCAATCGGAACAATCAGATAATTTGTTGAATTAATTATGATTGTTTTTTTGTCATTTTTTCTACCTGTTCACCTAATGTTTTTCTATCTTTTATGTGAACTGTGTTCAACATGCGTGTGTGCGTGCGTGTGTGTGTTTAATAAAGAGATTTTATAACTGTGCAAAGTTTATTGAGTTGTGTTCAGATCTGTTGACGTGACGTGATAGCTTTAAGAGTGACAGCATCAATTCAATTTAGTGCAAATTGTACAAACTGTTTATTGTAATCAACTTTAGTAAAGCATTGGTAAACATAAACATCAAAGAATACAAGGGAAATGGACCAGCAAGCAAATTGGACCTGAATAACCCCGGTGCATTGCTGTAGTTTATAAATAGTGTGAGCATATTTATCTGAAAAATTATTAGAACATGTTTGATGACAACTTTTTGATTTCATTGTAGGCCTACTGCTAGCTACTCTCTATCAAGGATTATTGATCGTCCTAGTTTGATACTAATGTGTAATAAATGCCAATATCTACAATTAGCTTGAAACTAATATCTCGTAAATAATAGGCTATTGATATTAAATCGATAAATGACTATTGATAGTAATATCAATTTTAATATCAAATTATATTGATATTAAAACTAACCACTGAAGGCATAATATAGCCTATATGTATGTATGCGCCAATCAATTAACCATTGATTTTAAATACTACTGAGCTTATTGCGGATGTAAATCAACCCTGAATCAAGGCCCTCTGACTGAGAATATAGTTCCACTCAATTATGCCACTGATCTTTCAACAGGCTTTCAATTATGCCACTGATCAAATGGAGATGTGAAATTATTTCTGGTGACATCCCTTTGCTTTCCTGCTCATGCAATGAACATGACCACATACTCGAGGACATGCTTACAGTTTAGTGAGCTAAACTCAATGATTAAGTAGGATTTGAATCCAGGAAATAGTGACATCATGCAAGTGTGTTACCCTCTGCTTCATCCAGAAGCATGATGATGATAGTGCTTTGTTCGAAGACAGGTCCTGGCGATGGTTATTTGTCCTACGTATTACTACGCATGACTTAACCACCGATCCACTAGGCCAGATGAGCACGGGTGAGCGGCCAAAGGTCCTTCCAGTACAGGCCTGCCATGGAGTGTTAACAATTTGCCTAGGTTTGCTACTGAACACGATCAGTCGTTGGATGGAGGCAAACCCTCTGTATACCTCCGCGTTATGAGGCGTGAGCGCTAACGACTGACCTATTCGATCACTCCAGAAGCATACACTGATATATAATTGTAATATTATTATGTCAAGTTGTTCCGTGTCATTTGTTCAATGCAAATAGCTCAAAGCTGTACAGTAGCCAATTCAGCATGATTATGATGAGGGATTAATCCCAAATCTGGAAGAATTCTTTGACTTCCATGACATCACGCTGGAGATGCTCGAGTTCTGACTGCATGAGCTACGTCTGTAGGAGCGGCTGGTTGGCGTTAGGCTCTCTCAGTAACTGAAACATTAAGACCGGATAATTTCTTATCAAGCATACTTTAACACAGTTTGATTTTTATTTTATTGTATACCTAGGCCTATCGATCGTGTCTGAAATATCGTTTAATTGATATTCAGTAGGCAGGCTTAGGTTCACACACGTTTATCAGCCTATGTCGCCTCTCTGCCTATGTGTCTTTGAAACTTTGCTCCACTAGGCAAGATTAAATTAGTCAGAGGTGGGTGCGATTTGCAGATAATACAGTCTGGATGTCGAACGCCATACGAAATCATACGAAAATCAGCGGATTCAAACCAAGAGTCAAAAAGTGCTGCTCTAGTGTGATTCTGTTTTTTGACTCTATGGTTAATATTTACAATTTTATTGACTAATAAACAAATAAATAACTTGTTTACTGCACTCCATAATTAAGTAGTACTTTCACTACAAGTATTGTATATCAAGATTTGTATAGAGGATTGAGTTGATTTGATGCTTGCATAATGTACGTAATGTAACAGAATGTCGACGCTTCAAGGGCTGTAATCGTACACATGTCGACTAGACTGGCATAGACTGTTCGAGATACGTTACGTCACCTTTAATGATTCGGTTACACAGTTACAGCGAAATCGTTTATGTGTTATTGTGGTGAAATCTTACTGTGGTCAATCTTCTTCGATGTGGTAAAACCACGCGGTATACTGTAGAAAGCACGTTCTTTATTTTAAGATGCTAATTGTTGGTGACTAAATGGGGCGTTAAAAAATGGGGTGATAATTTGATGAACAAGTTAAATTAATCTTAATTATTACAGTGCCGGTTGCAGAGGTGGGATTTTAATCGATATGAGTGTGGAAAATGTTATCCGGAATGTACTGGTGATTATTCACATAATATTAACGGATATATACTTAACCAGCTGTTAACATTTCCTTATACATATCAATACCTATGTTTATTCTTGTAATAATTATTTTTGTGCTTCATCTGCAGTTTCAGTGGTAGCTTTTGGATTATCTCAACACTTCGTAAGGTCTGAAATCTAAAAAGATGGCGACTCTGTTCGGTGAAGCGTTTGATCAAGGAGGAAAATCTTCGGTGGTCGATGATTTCATGTATGGATCAAATGTTGCAAGTTCGCATGTCTACATCAGGCTTGGTTAGTACTTCGTCTACATCTAGTTGTAAGGAATTGCAATATTTATTATATAGATGTGATCAGAAATTCTGTAAACTTTCCGATCTTCGGATAATTTTAGCTGGTGGTTCACTGAATTGTCAAGTCATGGTTCCTGTCTCAGAGCGATCTATGACCCTATGCATTGTACAGTAATTTAGCTTATTAATAGGTTTTGTTGACACGGAATTGTAATTTAGGCACTTTAATTTCTAACTGTATTAATTTATTGACAAAATTAAATTCTAAATATATATATGTTTTACTTTGTGCGTCTAAATCGACGTAATTATCCAATACTCTGTTATGGTATTGTTTGTAGGATTTCTGAGAAAGGTGTACGGAATTCTGAGTGCTCAGCTGCTCTTCACGACTCTCGTTGGAATTGTGTTTGTAGCCTTCGAACCGATTGGTGTGTTCGTCAAGGCAAAGTTAGTGCTGGTGCTTTAATTAGTGTTTTCTGCTGTCTGTTTTTGATGCTACAATTCTTAGCTGTTACAGTGTGCTGATAAATTTGTGCTTGATATTATGGCACAGCTGGTGATAAATATGATTATGACATCATTGTTTTACATCTAGGCTGTCTGTGTTGCTCAGGGCTAGCATTATCATCGTTATTTATGGTTCAGCCTGGCATTATCCGCTATTAGTGCTGGGGACTATGAAATTGAGTGGGACGTTGCAAGGATGTTTTCTTCTGTAATAAGAAGGAAATTGTTTAAAAAGCGTGCTCGCTGTTGTTAAATTCTGCAAAGCATTTGACAATTTGGATCTTATGGAAGCGAGATTTTACTGCCGGATGCCCTTACTGATGCCAACACTTGCCGCTTGACTTATTGAGTGCGTGTAGGAACATGGTGGAACTATACGTTATAAATAGCATACAATTATTCTTCACTGTAAATGTTTTGGAGATACAGAGAATGTTTTTTAATTAATCAATTACCGTTTGTGCTAGTATCACACTTGTTTTTTTTCTTTGTTGTTTCACTTTTTTTGGGGGGGGGGTTGTATTGATAAATAACTGTGTGAATGTACCTAAAAGTATAACTGTATAACTACAGAATTTTGTATTTAGTGTTCCATCAGACATACAATCAACATTTGTAATTAATGATAAATTATGATTTGTAAATTAATTTTTAAAATATCAGTCCTGCCTATTGTGATTGGCTATTGGATTATTTGTCCCATTGACAGTGATTGGCTATTGAGTGTTTGTCCTGTTGACAATGATTGGCTATTGGATTGTTTGTCCTGTTGACAATGATTGGTTGGTGATTGTTTGTCCTGTTGACAGTGATTGGTTGGTGATAGTCTGTGCACTGATGTCCATTGGACTCATCTTTGGAATGTACGCTCAGAGAAACGTCGTACCGCATAACTACATTCTCCTCTCGGCATTTGTGAGTTGCTCTTATTTTAGGTCTTCTATTTCTATATGATACTATGTATCGTGGGTATCTTGTTAGAAGAAGTTACCCAATTGTGAATTATGATAATATTTAGGTCAGATGGTATCTGCTGATGTGTGGCAAAGTATCTAGGCCACGTCATTGATGAGGCAGTCCGATGGTGATCTTGTGAATGTAGAATATCTAGGTCGGATCACTTAATGAAGTACCTTATGCTGGCGTAGTTGAGTATCAAGTTCAGGTCATTGAAGGGATAACCGGGTTATGACGTGGCAAGTATATAGGTCAGGTGATAGAAGAACGAAGCGTGTCAATATTTTACTTATGAATGTAGCACGTGTGTGCACTGAATACGCTGATCAACAGTAATTCACTCTTCTCTGTGTTGTTACAGACGGTGTGCGAATCATTTCTAGTGGGAACTATCGGTATGTACAGGTTCTTTTATTATATTACGATATGTATGTAGTATGAATTTTACATTTAACCGTTCCTGATAACTGACGTAAAATGTTGATGATTATGATGATATTTTGATATAGTAAGTAAATTTTTGCGATTTGGCTTTCTGTTTTATTTCTCTGTGTTGATTTCACTGAGTGGTTGAGTACTTATTTAATTGAATTTTGTTACCTTTTGTTAATAGAGAAATGTTAGAAAGTTCTTTCTATTTTTACTTTTAGTGTTATATAAGAATGTGATAAGATGAGTAGAGATAATGATAATGAAGTGGTGAGCTTCTAGTTGAGCGCAGTGTGAATCAGAATTCTGAGCTCTGTGCTCATCATCATCGTCAATATTTTTCGCTCGAGTTAAATATTGTTCTTAAAGCGTCGAGTATAACCTTAGTGCTAGTTTGATCCGCAAACTCCGAACAAGTATGTGATCGCATAGTTTATAAATATTGTGCTACTTATAAAGTGAATGATGATGACGATGTTTGGTTATGATTATGATGATTGTGAATTATTATGCAATCTTCAGATTAGGAGAGTTGCTGTGAACACTGACTGTTTGACAGTATGCTCCATTGCTCCTGCTGTCACTTGGTCGAAAACAACAACTACATTATTGTGTGTGGGGTAATACCCAATTTGTGGAGTGTTGCTCGACATGAGCCGTGTTTTATGCGGAGACGGTTTGGAGTTAGATATTATTGACTTCATATTTTGTATTGACTTAATATTTTGTCAGTCATTTATTTCAGTTATGATATCTGTTTTACTTGATGCATTTGTTGTTGTGATGCTCAATGTTGCAAACGTGTTTGTTGCTGTTTTAGTTTTACAGTATGAGGTTGCGTCGGTGCTTGAAGCGTTTGCTCTGACGTGCGCCGTGACCGTTGCTCTAACACTCTACACTTGCCAGACGAAGAGAGACTTCAGTTCGTGGGGAGCTGGGTAGGCATCACGATCGATGGTTGTTTCTGTGTACTAATGTTGAGCCTGTTTGGGTGTATTTCAGAAATATGAACTATTTTCTTGATATAAATCTTAATACACTATGACGGCGTTTATACACAGTAATCTTGTATGTAAGATGCACTTCTAATGCACCATGCATTGCTAAGTTAAAACGCTACAAAATCATGGACAAAAAAATGCACCTTTGTTGCATTTTCATAGGACTGTGCATTTTGATAATCAAAGTCCTATGCTGCTGGAATGTATGGAAGATCATTATGTGGACCCAGTCAATGTTTGAATAATTTGTATGCAAACTAGTTGGATGATAATGATGTGTGACCTAGTTGCATGTGTGCTAATGATGAATGACCTAGTTACATGCATACTGATATTGTTATGTTTCAGTCTATTCGCTGGTCTGTTGGTGCTGATTCTTGCCGGATTTCTCCAGGTAACAGTCATATGAGGTTCTGGTGGTATATCTAAATATATGTAATGTAAGGTTGAGCTTTGCATAGAAGTTGATTTTCCATTGATTAAAATTTTTACGTTACTATGTGTCTCAACTTGCAGTTTCAGTTTTTTTACGGTTTGTATTATCTTGAAATTTGTGTAATGTCTTATCTGTAATTTTGTATCCTCTTGTAATTGGACTTACAATTAGTTGTTTGCGACTCGAAAGATATTTTGATTTGTCTAATTAAAAATTATTTTATACATGCAATCTGCACAATTGTAAGCATTTACCTGATGTTAAAATGCAATTCAGATTAGTCAATTCGATTCAAGGTAATGGAAAAGACGACGAACAATTGTGTTTAGAGATAATGGTGCACAGATAATGGAAGATTGGGAACGAGTTTTGATCGCTCCATCTGGTCTACTAAAGTGTTGAATAGTGCAGGCTTATTGAATATATCTAAGGAAGACATTGTGTTTGTCTCATCTAATTACTTCACATATCTACTGCTTATAATTAATGTATGTAACGAGTTGTAAAAGCTAATTCTCGTCTACTAAAATTGAATAGTACAGGCGTTTTGAAAATGGTGAGTAAGAAATTGTTTTTGTCTCATGCATTGAGTTCTCATATATTATACAGTATTCTGTAATATTACTTGATGTGTTTGTAGCTGTTCATGCCGGGCGAGATCTTCATGCGCGCGCTGGGAGCGGCCGGTGCATTCCTCTTCTCGCTCTACATCATCTATGACACCCAGCAGATCATGACTCGTGTCTCCCCGGAGGAGTACATCCACGCCGCGACCATCCTCTACCTCGACATCCTCAATCTCTTCCTGCACATTCTCAAAGCCATAGGACGTAGAAGCGAGTAGACGTGTCCCGCCCCCTTCCCCCCACCGCCGGTTCTACGAACTGACATTGTCTTGGTTGGAAATACCAGCTGGGAAGAGATTATTTACTTTTCCCAGCTGAGAAAATAACAACAATAGTTTGTTTTTCCCAGCTGGTATTTCCCAGAAAAATTATAATTTGAGAACTGGCAAGATTTGTGATCATCAACTATGTTAATCTAGATCAATGATCATCAACTATGTTAATCTAGAATTCTAGATCAATGATCATCAATTTGTTAATATAGATTCTGCTATTGTTGTAATTTATTTTCGTTGGCTGTTGACCGTTACTTGGTCTAAGTTTCGGGTGTCAGTATCTTCTTTCTGTTTCACTGATAACATCCACTTCTATCTTTCGTTTCAGTTAATTGCTTTCTTATTTGTGTTAGCTTTGAAGATTTTAAGCACTTACCTGTTTTTCCAAAAGTTTATGAACATGAAGTACCAGAGAAAACTGATTTAAATTACAGAGGCCGAACAGGGTACATCTAAAAAGTAAAGGGAATGATTTTTTAGATGACTAAAAGTGGTATCAGACTTCACAATAGACCCACTACATTCCATTCCTCCAAGTGTTCATCAAAGCAAGCAGCAAGACTTTGAGCATCAATAAGGACGTTCATCTGTCTGTAAAACTTTGTTTCAGTAAAAGTTCTTTAATTAGCCATAGTGTTAATTGTGGGCAATAATGGCCTGAGCGATTGATGACAGTGATGATGATGATATCTTTATTTGTGTAGTTGTACATATGTTTAGTTTTAAATTTTATATTTTATAAAATATATAAGTTTTAGATCGATCGATCTTTGAATTTAATTTATGAACAAGTTGGAAAAATTTGCCTCTGATTGCTGGTCTGCAGATTATTGGCCTTTAGCTGTTCTCTGTGTTCTTTTGGGGTTTTTATCTTCAGGTTGAGTTATTGTAATGTGTCCTAATATGATCCTCTAATGCCCTTTGGAATTGGAGTATTGTTCAATGAGTCTTGCTAAGAAGGGATTCGATCCTATGAACTAAATTCTAAAACCAACTAGACGTAATGCAAATCCAGACATTTGCAAAAACAAACAGTTATTGGATTCCATTTGTCAAATATTACTATTTTGTTGTTACGTTTGTTGTTCAGGTTATGATTATTGCATTGAATGTTCTGCGTCATGACTTGTTGAAACAGGCGCCGACAATTCCCCTGTCTCTAGTTCAGATAAATATGCTTTACAACTTTACAACTAAGCTGTCAGGACCTCAGGTGCATTCTTTGCTGCATTAAGTTTAATTAATGTGTTGGGAGTTTAATTAATCTTTTGTCGATTCTTCTTAGACGTAGGTAATGATTACTGTCATGTTTTGAAGATTTGTGCAAATCCTAGCATTGATATCAGTGTAAAACGTGTCTAGTACTGCCGTGCTGAGAGTGCTTACAAAGATCTGCAGCGTTTATACAGTATATACTGCTGGGTTCAGTACAAGCAGATACTGCTGTAGGAATTTGTCTTTCAATAAATTTGAAACTTTGTAAATATATATACATATGATGATATGACGTATGTATAGTATGAAGATTTGTTATTGCTGTCATTCATTACTTTATTGTCGTTGCTGTATCAAAGTCTGTTGTTGCACTTGGTGGTTTTAGAGTAGTTTATAATAGGAGAGGGGACCCAGAACAGTCCAAAATTCCAATTTGTTTATTGAGCTGTGGGAGTGGAGTGGGAATGGCGACGGTCGTCTAAATTATTATTTTTCCGGGTGGGGTGTGGGGTGGCGATGGTCTCAAATGTTACCAATCGGGGTGTGAATACACGGACCCCTCTAGAAGCTAAGAAGCTCAGTGTTGTGGGGGAGGTCTCAAAATGACAATTTCCAGGGGAAGGGGAGCCGGTGTGACAACAATCTTCTTACTTACCGGTTGTACTTAGTACACATTAACGTCAGGTGTAAAAGTAGACATTCCCTGATACAAGAAGGAGACTGGAGATTGTCTCCGTTTCCCTTTCAGTCAATCTTCTGTCTTTATACCAACTGCAGTCGACTTGATTTAACCATTCGCTTTCTTTCTTTGTGAAATATTACCAAATCGTCGTCATGATTTAGTGTCGGGTTTTCTTGTCCACAAGGGTTAGACGCTTCCAATATTTACTCGTTCCTGCAAAACATGTCCATGAAAACAAAGTCTTTCTATGTAACAAAACGAAAAATAGACAAAATGAATATATTTTGTTCAACAAATAAACTGACAATCAATAACAAATTATCTTGGTTGACTTCAGATATCGCATCATGCAAATGAAAACATAAAAGAAAGAGAATATTTTGTTACAGTGACATCGCCAGGAATTCATCTTTTTTAGGGGGGGGGGGGAGAAAGTAAAAATTTTTT
>JAQFYQ010002941.1:0-11146 GCA_034694885.1 Buchholzia appendiculata
GAGAACGCAACGAGATTGCGTGGAAACTAGGTCAGTCAATAATACATGCTTACTATTGGTCGGACTTGACCTAGATCGCATAAATACTAGGCCAAGCAATAATGCGCTCTTACTATTGGCCGGTGACACTGGACCTGACCTAGATCTACACGCCAAAGTGGGATGGGCTGTTTCTCCTATGCCAGCCGTTATTTTATTGCGTTCTCCATCTTCTTATTATAAAAATCTTTGCACTCGATCATCAAAATTATGTGACGTCATCAATAATTCGTGACGTCGTCCATGTCACGTGACTTTATCCACGCAAACATGACGTCATCCATGCCGGTGACGTCATCCCAATTAAGTAACATATTAGCTACGCAGGATTATTATGCAGACGCAACTTGTTTGTCGCTGTTTAACTGTATTCTGTTAATTTATCCGCAAGAACCAGGCGCTTGTGCTGAGCTAGATTTCTTTCCACGCAAGATATTCATCCTGCTTCTAGTTGTCGCCACAACTCTCTGACTCTTCATTTGCGTCTGCTGGAAATCTCTTTGTTTCCATTTCTCGTTAATTGCGCACAAATTGTTGACTCAGTTGTTTTACGGATCGTTGTGTGTGTTTCTTCTATAGTCTGAATAGACAATCACGACACAGATGGCTCAGCGTAACACACGGACTCTTTTAACGTGGGACTCCATCAACCGGGGCTCGCCTATTTCTTTAACCGTGACTTTTTGACCGTGACTTCTTCTTAAACTGTTACTTAATTAATATGCTTGATTGTTTATCCGATACTTCATTAATGCAGGGTCTCATTATCCGGGACATCACTTACCGGGTCCTCTTTATCCGGGACTTCTTCGATGCGGATTTTAAAACCGGGAGTTCATTAACCGGAATTTATTCAACCGGAACTTGTTCAACCGGAACTTCTTTAATCGGGATTACTTTAACCGGGACTTAATCGGTATTTAATTAACACGGACTAACTTTAATGGAACTCCGTTGCACTCACCTTCCTATATCCCATTGAACAAGGACTCATTTAGCACCGGTGCTTTAATACAGATCCTTAACGCAGATTTCCTTAACACGGGCAATACATGTTATCCTTAGAAATGACTTTTTAACACGAATTTCCTTAACACGAGGCCTTTAACAAGGATGCCCTTAAAAGCACGGATTTCACTAACCTGCATTCTGTATATCTTTAACAACGTTGAAGAGAACATCAACATCGTTTTTTTCATGTTTGCCTCTATTTATTATTATATTATATTATATTCATTTTATTTCAAATTTTACTAAGCATGCGCAATTATAGGGATACATTTTAAGATTCGCTAGTTTATGTGTTGCTTGTAGGGTACGGACAGCGCCACCTATGGGAGGTACCCTCTACTACTTGCCAAGCGTGACCTTTGCTGCCCTCTCGATCTCTACTGCGTCGATTGTGTCAGCGGCGGCAACAGCAGGAGTGCAAGAACGTATCCAACGATCTGATCAACTGAAGGCTGTGGGCAAGGCTGCACTTCATCCACTGAACAACTGAAAGCTGGAGCCCGCACTTAGCCCATGCAGACGGATCAACTACCAAGGCTCCCTCGCAGATTGTACTATGGTTAAATGTTGTGTTAAATAAGTGTCTGTGCGAAATGATTGATATGAACTTTATTCTAAATACATGATGCTGAACAATATACAAACTTAGAAACAAAACAGAAAGATCAAATGCAGTAGATGAGACTATAGTTATAGCAGCCGTTCCGTTCTAAAAGTTTTGCGTGCTTAATAACACAAACTAGACTCAATGAAATACCCACCTATTTGACAACATGTTTTGTGAAATGAAATTGTGTGAAATATGTTTAGTATATTTCAATATACTAAAAATTACTATAAAGCAATTATTGTAAATGATAACAAAACTGTATTTACTTATTACAGAGACAGAATTGTAATAACTAGTACGAGTATCGGATGTTTTGTAATCAAATATCATCTTGCGTAATAAAAAAACACTCTGATTTATGCCTTTTTATGCACAATCCAGAGTAGAATATCGCTAATGTGTTATATATGAGCAGCAACAGTTCCTCTATTAATAGAACCTACGTAACACTAAAGGATTTAACTTTCACATGTCTCTTGGTCTCGTGCATTCTTCCAGCGCTACGGTAGCTGTGTGAGATTACACTTACGTCGCCAAAGCTTTCTGAAACATGAAACCATAATTTTATATATTTTACTTTGTAGATAATTCCACGCTTAATGGCGCACTGC
This sequence comes from Buchholzia appendiculata, assembly GCA_034694885.1. Classification (NCBI taxonomy): domain Eukaryota; kingdom Metazoa; phylum Annelida; class Clitellata; order Enchytraeida; family Enchytraeidae; genus Buchholzia; species Buchholzia appendiculata. The sequence goes on from JAQFYQ010002941.1 coordinate 2,272, forward strand.
ACATGTAGCATTAATATGTGCGAATTCCTTATTCTATGGACGTTGAAATGTTCACAAAATTATTATCCATTTTGGATCTATCGTAGTAACGTATTACAATGATTATCGTTCTACAATTAATGTATTTTATTTGGATAAGTTGTTTAAGTTGAAACTAAGAAAATACTATTACGACTCTGCCATGAAATAAAGAGTAAAGATTTATTCTCATATTAAGACACCGGTGTTGCATAGTACGTGAGCTAGTGTCTGGCGGTCGTAACGTTATATTTATGCAGGTTTTCATTATTCGTGACATAATGTATTATATAATAAAATATTAGTAGCCCATTTTAGTATACACTTCGAACTTTTTACTCCTAAAATAAAATAAATCATCCACGAAATAAGGTTGCGCAACTAATGACATGAATTAAGTTGTATAGATATTATTCATCATTTCAAGGTATATAAGCAATAATATTCCTTTTTATATTTAGTACGAGTAATTCTTTATGCACGTTAAAATTCGGTCCATTCAAATTAAAGTCTGTTAGAAATCGCGAATTTGCCACTTATTTTTTAAACTATAAATTTAATATGAGTGAAATTTCAGACAATAATTTTTGTTAGAGTGTTTGAGAGCCTAATATTACTGTGCATAAGAACTATTTTAGCAGAGCTAATTGATGGCTAAAACGTTAGGACTTTAAATCAGCAGCTACTGACGTAATTGATTATTTGTATAGGACACAACGTTCCTGTTCCTGTACGTCTACTAATCAAACCGACTAAGTGAAGGTTAATAATTATGATGTATCTAAACTCTGCAGTGCGGAGTGTATTGTACTGCATACTTGACGTAAATACAATTGATGAATCGTGTGCGCATGTAAATGATATTATGAGCCATTTATTCCATGCACAGAAATATGGCGCATGCCAGGGACGTGGACAGGATTTCCTTTCGTCGACGGGGGTTGACGTTCAAAATGTTTGAAGATATTTTTCAACATGTTCATTTCGGGGGTTTGAGCTTAAAAATTACCTTCTTTCCCTAACAAAATTCCTAAAGCATAACAAATGTTAAGAATTTTTTGGAGGGGATTTATGAACCAGCCCTCCCCACCCCCCTTAAATGCGGCAGTGTGGCATCCACATTTAATCCAGTGCTGTGATCACTGTGCAACACGGGCAAAGGCCGTACACTTGGTGAAACAGCATTGCGCCATCTATTGCCAAAAACGTATAAACGATGATGTTTGAACATAGTGTATTTTGTATTCACTCCAACTTCACCTCCGCGCACCTTCCTCCCACGCTCGTAAAAAACTTTCAAGGACATTTCAACTCCTGCAATTCCGCACGTCGAAAATTTCTGATCTGGCGTTGCACTGACTACATTTTCAGGACTGCACAGCATTGATTTAATTGCATGGCTGCAATAAAATTCTTCAGCAAACTGACTTACAACTGCGTACAGTGATCGTTCTTCTTAGAATCTACAATCATCATCTCGTAAATATTCAATGAACACAGTTCGTGCAAGCCAAGCTGTTCGCACACTGTTGTGTTTACGGAGAAGGCGAGGTCAAACAGCAATGTGCGTTGTTCTACATCGGCGACTTTTTACGTGCCCCGAATAAATCGTAAAACACAAACCTGGGCTGTAACATCTAAATTTATTTGAAATTCTATATATAGATTGATATAGAGTGTTCATTGAGAAATAAGCTATACGGGTCGACGTTTCTGAGTTGTAAGAGGTTGGGAGTGTAGAGTAAAGAGAGAAATCTAAAAATACTTTACTCTGATTGACTGATTCCATTATTTTGCACTTATATAAATTAGCACAATTCACTCAAAATTTGTTAACATTTTGATACACAGAGCAACGTAGTAAATACACTATATCAACTATAGCAGTAGTATCTCAAACTACCAAGCAATTGCAAATTATAGTTAGAAAGAAAGTTTAGTCTGTTAGAAAATAAATAAATAAATAAAATGCACGATGAATCGATGTAACTAATTGAGCACATTATCCCACCGTCAAACGGACCCACACCAGACTCAAGTTTGTTGTTCTCTGTTGAAATTGGTTCAATGTCTAAATCGTACTTGCAGCCAAAATTCTGTAAATATCATAAATAGTTTAACCCTAGGCTCCCTAGGTAACCCCTATAGGCTCTAACTGCGCATGACCTGAACAGTGTAGCCTATTTCTACATTTATGTTTGCTACATCTGGGATCAAATTATGTTCGCGAATAAGAACCTCTATGTGAGTGAAGCTATAGTCCATTAAATTTCAGTCTATGCGTTGAATGTGCCAATTCATGGGAAGGGGGATGGCATCATGGCAATAATATTTTGCTCCATAAAAGAACAAGTGGAGGCGAATGGTTTCTCCCCCTCCCCTACTTCCGTTGCATATGATCATTCTACTGTGTTTGGATTAATACATATTAATAATATTATTACATTCACATGATATTATATGATAGTGGCAACACCCTCTTCTCTCGTCTCTGATCATTATGTGCTTCGATTATTACCTACAGGATTCGTGTTTCATTCAATGAATCAAGCCTTCCAAGGACAGTATGGGATGAACTAAAAATATTGTCGATACTAACTAAAACTGACAATACACGGTATAGAAACACTGCCTTTTCTGCATTACAGACTAACTTCGCTATTAATGAAACAAATCAAACCTGTGTTGTATTTTTAGAAGTGCCCTGTATATGAAATTGTTACTATAATTGCGGAGGAGTTGAGAACTGCTAACGGAATATTGACAGTTGACATTGACAGTTGAAATTCAAATCACTGCAGTAAAAAAACTATATATACCGTAACATGCATTAAATATTCATAAAGATTTCTCTGAATCTGGTTATGATAGGAGAGACGGTTAGAGCGTTCTGATGGAGAAAAGGCTTTGAAGGCGTATTACGTGAAAAGTCTTTCAAAAACACGTGTATGTGTGCGTGGGTGTGACAGCGACAACTGTGCTTTTGTAGTCATTCTTGGCAACAGCGGTGACAAAATAACTCAAGTATAACGGCGATTTGATAAGACGGTCATTAAATATATAATTAATTACGAGATAATTTCTCGTGTTGTAAGTGGGAAATTAAAAAAACCACTGCACAGCCCGGTGAAGTGCATGTCGTAAGAGGCGACTAAAGGCTAGTAGTCTGATCAGAGCTGTAGCACGAGTGTAGACCACTACCATCTGCTCTTCCATTTCTCTGTCGAAGGAATAGCACCACATTCCCGGTCAACAAGGACACGTGGGTCATAAAAACCGAGCCACAATGAGTCCTAAGGGATAAAGTAATCCATACCTGCGCTCAGCACAGACATCTTCAAAAGCAAATAGTATCATAAATTGGCGATAATGACGATATCAATTACCATCTGTCATATCAATTATAATCAACTATCAACTGTCAATTATTAATTTTATCAATTATCAACTATTAATTATCAACTGTCATTATCAATTAATACGATGCTGTCAACGCGCTACGTATAATTATAATATAATTATAATATATTACAATTATAATTACTATATTACAATCATAATGCAAGTCTGTCGATCATGAGAATGAATATTTGATAATTTATCATTTGTGTTTACCTTTATCTATTGTTTACACTCATCCTGTTATTATTTTTGTTGAATTATAAAGAAATATCTGGAGTAAGAAGAATTTTGGCAAAAACAACTTCGCACAAAAATGAATATAAACTTAATGTGCAGACATGTTAGAGCCCTATATGCAGTGATCATGATAACAAGCGATGAAGATTGCGATCATACATCATGAAATTATTTGTCAGATAAGAAAAATATCTCCTTTATAAACGAATCATCAATTCAACACCAAAACTGTAAGAACTACAAATTCTCAATACATTCTATAATTTAAATCACAGTACAGTAATGTCAAAGGAAACATGAATTCCATTAAATGTTATTTCATCCAATGTTATTTATCTAAATCTGCAGCATAACAAAACACACACATAAATCATAACAGCACACACAGACATGACGGTACACAAGCTTCCTCACAGAACTGCCAACGTTTCAAACTGATTGTTCGTTTCCTTCTTGTACCGGAGCCGCTGTCCCACGGCCTTCAAGCCCTGTAACACGAGTCGCCTAGCCCCGATCGTCGTACGACGCGATGTTATCGGACGACGATGTCGCGACATGGGCAGTCGCAAGAAACCAGTTGCGTCAGAGTCGAGCGTTAGGTTTGAGCGATCTTGAGGTCGTAACGACGGTAGTCTGACGTGAGACTGCCTAGCGGGAGATCTGTAACTGCAAGTAACGGTTTGGATGCTTCTAAATCTTGGAGAAATCTTGGCAGGTTTAGTGCGACCATGGTGATAAATAGGTGATTTGTGATGTGTGAATCTATGCCGGAGTTCAGGTAGATGACAACTCTCAGTTATGTAGTCATGCCCTCTGGTATCACTGTCCCCAGTTCGTACAGATTCATCTGCATAAACAAAGCTATTCATGTTAGTACCGAAACAATCGCTAGATGGCAGAGCGGCGGCCGGTGGCTGCCGCAGTTCATAGTCGCTAGATGTCGCGTTTGTTGTTGGCAAGGAACTCTTCGTTCCCGTCGTGGCTGAACGGTCGGCCAGGAATCCCGAGCTCGCGACGTAATCTGTGAGACGCTCGCTGCTTTCGCTGACGTCATTGATTGCGTCATCACGCCGTCGACATTTGGCGCCATCTGGCAAGCCGACGTCATCGTCTGAATACATGTCACTCGTCAGAGAGCATTCTGCAGGTACTGTCAGTGGCTTGAGGCTGGATCGGTGGGCTTGAGCTCGACGCTTGCGCTGAGGTCCTAATGGTGGCAGACCAGCAGAAGGATGTCCTTGTCGAGGTAATCCAGTCAGATGTTGTCTCATTACCTGACCAGGTAGATCAACAACAGTTTGACCTTGATGAGATCTTGATGAGATACAGGTGAGGAACCTCTCACCTGCACGTTGTACTTCCCCAGTCATGAGCAGCCCAGCTGTAGTTAACTCCGAGGTGCGATCAGAGTCTAGATGACTTAACCACTGCCGAACCTTCCTCGCCGAACTCTCAATGACGGGCTTTGGAGGATGAATCGCAGTTGGATCAATGTCTGAGCTTGATTCGTTTCCGCTCGCTGTCCGAACAGTATCATTCCCAGTAGCATACATCAGAGGTATCACATGCGGATGAACGGTATGTTTGCATTGATATGTCCTGCCTTGCGTCTGCTGCACGAATGTCTGATTCAGTCTGTGCGAATAACTCCGGTTCGAGCGACTCACAGAGTACGGAGTGACTTGTATTGCACTGTCGTTGCCCGGCGTCATCGGTGACGTCACATGTGCGTGGTTTACACAACGTTTGTTTCTTGAACAAACCCCAGAGTGACCAGAGATCCTTACACGACCTTGACCTACCGGAGTGTATTCCTGTCCAACTCCCGGCCCGTCACGGTTCGGTGAACACTCCTGTCCTAGGCAAGGAGGTCGAGTTCCTAGGTAATCAACCGGGGAACAGTCAGCGGTCAGGGTACGGAACGCTCGTACTCGTCTCTGGGCGGCAAATGAATCCACGAGGCGCCGTCTGAGAGGTCTTTCGTGTGAAGCAATCTTGCCTGGACCCATCCCAGCTCGACGCTGGACAGAATGAGTCCGATGTACGGCGTACCTCGGAGTCGGTAGCTCAAACTGTGGAATGCTGTTGGAAGACGTTCCATCATTGGGAGAGTTGGCTGGTGCTGCGGGCAGGCTGTTGTTCGTTCCGGTTTGATAGCACGACGGTTGACTGCTGGAGATTTCCGACAACACGCTGAGACAGACATCAGAAGCCTCTTCCGCTCCATCTGTTTCCTTGACAACGGGACTTGCGACCTGTCTGCACTCTCCGGCTACTTCCGGTGTTTCCGAAGCATCACCCTCGGGATGTAACAAACTGTCACGTGACACCGGGTTGTTGAAGAAGATGTTGACGAAGTCGAGATTATTGAGACGCGTAGCGATCGGTATCTCAGCCACACCGCGTTGTTCGAGCGCTAACCCACCTCGCTGCACACAGTCCTCGAGAGCCCGTAACAGGTTCGGATCATCCAGATCAATGTCAAGACTGGATTCGGACTCATCCGGGGAAGTGCTTATCGGAGCTACTCGCCAGTGGCACCCGCAGAGCTTCGAGCAGATGTGGCGCCGTTCGATAGATGGACCCGGTGTTCTACGCGACGGTGTTATCGCGGGTGAAGCGTCGACATCTGGCGAATGCGTTGGAAGTAACTGTTTGGGAGCGGGACTACCTCGAGATGTTGGTTCTCTGACGACACAGCAAGAGCGTGATGGACTCAGACAGCAGGCCATCATCAGCTGCCTACAACAATCAAAGCAAACAACAATCGAATAAATTCAATAGATAAATAATAGAATAAATCCACCTTGTTGATTTCTATCTGCATCGAACTGATACTCTTCAATAAATAAAAAATACTAGAGATATGTTCAAATAAAATTAAACATTTCAAATTAATAGAGATGCCACGGCTTATTATTACTACGCCTTATTTGACAAGTCACAGCAGGCAATGTGAAAACGGTCTGTCGAAAAATAACCAACGGGCAGCTAATGGCTGGCAGAAGAAAAAATAGCCAACCTTCGGTAATCAAACGACCCGCGAACTATTGACAGCTGACTTTGACGAAGACAAACGATAAACAAGCTGAGCATTTTACAGTCGACATATTGATCCGTAACTGTGAACAAAATACACATTTCTCCATTGATCAAATTTTGAGACGCAATATAACGTAAGGAATCGAACCATAATGTGCTCATATTTAGGCCACATTATTAAGGACCATACGCATAGTATCAATGCAGATGTATGTATGTATGTAAGTAAGAAGCACTTCTAACGCACCATGCGTTGTTAAGATAGGAACTCCACAAAATCGTAGGTGCGGATAGATGAATAAAAGAAACCAACGTCAGGGCAAGATAAAAAAAACAAACAATGGACATTATATTAACACAGCACAGTGCAGTTTGACTTTATTGTTGCACATGGAACGCGTTGACATGTTGAAACAGAAACAGTGATACAATAGAATAGATATATTTTCTATCGGCCAGATTTCGTTGCTTTATTATTAAGGATATCGGGACATTAGCGTACAATCTATACCTGTTATACTCAACATATAGATATCGTGCGCTAGGTAGTAATACAAAATGTAATAAAAGTAAAGTAGACTACAAATGAGCGATGATGATGTTTTAAAATTATAAGTTACGTTGGTATTTTGTTTAGTCCTATTTACAAGTGTTACTAAGCCTGCTTTTATTGTACGATGTTCTAGTAGCTACGCCAATACATTTTAAATTCCCAAGAAGGCATTTAAATGTGCCGCTAAACTCAAAATACAAATCAATAAAAGGTGAGTGATTGGTCACGACCTACTATCAAATAGGAACTATTTAGCTAACGGTAGTATCATACAGCTAGTGTCATACTGCTAGTGTCATACTGCTAATGTCATACTGCTAGTGTCATACAGCTAGTGTCATACAGCTAGACTAAGTGCCATACAACTAATAGTGTAAGTCATTCAGCTACCATCAGCCCTTGCTACCAGCTCTTGACCTTGGTGCACATCAGTGACATCACCCCCACCCCCCCCCCCCACCCCCCAGACAGGACGGTAACCTGAGCACCCACATGACGACGATGACGACGTCCAAGCACTGAATAAAGACTACTCGTTGTGTTAACGTCGCCTGGCGGGGCTGTTTATACAAGTTGCCTGGCCAGGATAAACAACAAGCAGCCTAGTGCTAACCTCCGCCAGGAGCGGGAAGAATGGGGGACAGTAGTTTCATAAAGCTCCACAATTGGCAAAGTATAGCAGTTGTCAGAGGTGGGAGGAGTAAGGAGAGTTGGAAGGGTCTCGGGAAAGGAATGGTACAGTAGGGTACAAGACAAATTGTTACAGCTGTAGGTTTCAGATTTCAAAATATTCACTCTGCGGCCGGAAGTTATCAGAGTTTTTTCGCTACTGCCCTCCGTCAGCGTCCCAGAGAACCATTTACACTCACTGTTAGCAACTGCAGCAACAAAATTTAATATTATTTCGTATTGTTTTAAATTGTCGCTTTCAGATTAGACAGTAATAAATACCGAGGTGCACTGAACACATTACAGACAAAAACTTACACTACAGACAGACACTATAATAGATATGTCATTGCAGACATTCATCACAGACCTTCGCTGATAGCAATAATGTGGAATTATTTACAGGAGTTTACACGTCGGCTACAGTAAGCTATAGATTATAATAGACCTTTTACATTTAATAATGTAAAAGGTCTATTATAATCTATCACGAATATAAACATGAAAACTTTCATAAAATTATAGTTTAAAACGGAATCATACCAGCAGATTTAATGGCTAATTTAAAATATAGTGTAACAGACCCCCATATGCAGGTACCTAGTGGTCCAGGATTGTATGTGAATACGTTTTAAGACTGGTGACACCGGTGATCACGGCATGCAGCTAACTAGCAGCCCAGACCATAGACCCAGGCCTAAGCAGCCCAGACCATAGACCCAGGCCTAAGCAGCCAAGACCATAGACCCAGGCCTATGCGGCCCAGACCATAGACCCAGGCCTATGCAGCCCATGCAGACCATAGACCCAGGCCTAAGCAGCCCAGACCATAGACCCAGGCCTATGCAGCCCAGACCATAGACCCAGGCCTATGCAGCCAGACCATAGACCCAGGCCTATGCAGCCCATGCAGACCATAGACCCAGGCCTAAGCAGCCCAGACCATAGACCCAG
>JAQFYQ010002942.1:0-11145 GCA_034694885.1 Buchholzia appendiculata
TCATTCATACATTCATTCATTCATTCATTCATTCATTCATTCATTCATTCGTTCATTATGTCATTCTTTAATTTACTGTAATGTGTTCTTTTATTCATTCATCACTGATTCATTCTTTCATGTATTATTCATACATTCATTTATCAGTCATTCATTGATGTTATTATTTCGTTTATTTTAAATTAATTAATTAATAAATTCATTCATTTATTTATTTCTGTGAATAGCAACTATGGTTCATTGCTATGTTTTTGTTATTTTGTCCCATTTTGTTGACTTCATGTATATGGTATAATGTTATGTAGATGGTGGCAACCCGCGTTATTTGCCTGAGATCCATGACGTTCCGTACGACACGCCTCCAAACGTTGGACCGTTATCCTCTTCTGCGATCTCTTCTACGACTCGCGACTTCACCGACATAGAACCAATCTATGCCAACGCATCACACACAGAAGCTAGAGGTTTGGACTCAACATTGATCAAGTAATTGTAGGAGTTTGTAGTCAACATTGATCAGGCATCTGTACGAGTTTGTAGTCAACATTGATCAAGCAATTGTATGAATTTGTATTCAACATTGATCAAGCAACTGTACTCAACATTGATCAAGCGGCTGTATTAGTTTGTACTCAACATTGATCAAGCAATTGTACTCAACATTGATCAAGCAATTGTATGAGTTTATAAAACGTTCAGTGAGAGAGAAAGTGTTAGTTTAGAGGGAGTGCTAACAAGTTTTTTGCAGAAACTGAGACAATGCTATAGACCGATTTGGGATAAATATTCGGTGTGATAAAATTCTATGATTAAACTACATCCGGGTGGGAAAAAGCTTTCTAGATGCTATAGCATAGATATAAATTTCGCTTTGACTGTAAATACTTCCTAGAAATTAACCAGACACATCACGTTGATAGCAAATTTCTGTCTTATACAATTACGTGAAATAATTCGAGTATCTTTATGAATATTTTTTTTATGGAAATCTGACACGTTAAAGCGCAATTGATAGCTATTTGATTGTATCCTGAAAGACTTTTTGCAACCCAGAAATCGTTTAATCATATCGTAGTTTTATTAAGCACATAGAATATTTATCCCAAAAACGGTGCATAGAGAGCATTGGTGCATTTAGCCAAGATCTTGTTAATCAGTCGCAATTACCATACTCAGCTAGATTTTATATCCTGATGAATTGTTATATTGTGGTGTGTTCAGATGTTCGGCCCATGTTACATCGAGTACCGAGCGACTACGACTTTCCGCCCCCTCTCAACCAACCACGCACTTGCCGCCCCCGAAGGTTAGATTCCTCTCTCTCTCAGTCTGCACATCTCTTTCTCTCATGTGATGTTAGAAATATAGATACATCTACGCTCATAGAAACACATGTGGGTACAGATAACTTTGATATGCGTTATGCAATATATACATACCGTAGTGGTATATCTCTTGGTAGTATAATACATTTTGTTTGTGTAATGTTGATTTATGGAGATTAATTGTTTACTATCATTGTTTACTTTTCGGTTTTTTTAAACAAAATTATGTTATTTGGAGTGAATATTTTGCCATGCCTCTAGAATGTAGATCCGCTGATCCACCGCATGAGTTCCAGAGTTATTTGTAGATAGAGCTTGATCTAATAGAAAGTAGATGCCAAGTTGGAGGATTGAAGTTTTTTCAGGTGCAGCACTTTGTTTGTCGTTATGTAGTTGTTTTATAGAGCCAAGAACCTGCTTGAAGGCGCACTAATAATGGTGATCAACAATTATGTAGTGTATTGCGTATTGTATTACCCAGTGTAGTGTATTACCTATCTCTGAACCTTATATATACCTTAAGCCTTAGTGCCTTGCATGCTGTGTATTTCCGTCACTGCTGAATTCTTTTGCTATTTTTTCTGATTTGTTTATTGGTGTTAATTTTGTTTTTTGTTCTTATACTTGTAGTAGCTTGTATTTCTATTGTTTTTAATATTTTAAGGTGATGTTTTTATCCACTAAAGGCACACTATAGCCTTCATTATGCTGATGTGCCATTAAACACCAATCAATTAAAACTGTGTATTATGTAAGGCTTGGTGCCTGACATGCTGTGCATCACCTAGTGTAGTGCATTACCTATAAGTGAGTGTAAGACACGTGTTGTGTATTATTATCTCGTGCACAGCAAAGCGATTAAGGACGAGTTCGCTCCGAAGCTGTCGCCGCCTGCGCGGAGGGATCGCCTGCGCGAGAGTCAGGAGAGCAACAAGGAGAACTCGTCTCGGTGCGACAGTCTGACGGAGCGCCACCTGGAGACACTCGTGCGCGAGGGATTCGATCAGATCTTCTCTCTCCGCGCTCTCCACATCTCGCAGAACAACATCGAGATGGCGCGCGAGATCCTGCAGGAATTCGTTCCGCATCCCTAGCTGGACCTCTCGAGCGTTGTCTCGCTCCGACTTCCTTATCCCAAGCCTGTTACATTGCTCGAGAGAAACTTTGCTGGATTTCTAGTGGAGTACAGTGCGATTCTCGGGGTGAGATGAGAAGTGGTGGGAAGGTCCTAACATATGGACTGATACCTGGCTCTACTGCAAAATAGATTCTCATGCAGGAATGGCATGCATTCAGATCTGGCCGTCGTTCATTCTTGTTTTTATCCATCCTCTTTAATCCAATTTGTATCTTGCTCGATAAAATAATAATCATAACTATATATCAAGTTTGATTGTGATTTATCCAAGGCATTTTGAGTACATCGATTAACTTTTGTTTTGTGGAAGTGAGAATGAATTGAACGATTCACTGTACAGTGTACAGTGTTCATTAGCTGTGCCAGTATAGCATGTAAATTATTTCATATTTATTGAATGCTTTCAGTTTCTGTTAAATGAACAATTCTGCCCTTTTCTGGCTTTATGTCGCTATATCTGTGGTTATTTCTGAGATAGCTAGGGTGCCATGTTCAATGATACATCCAGCTTGTTGAATTTGGAGCGGGGAAAGTTCCATCTAGGCACATTAATGTGGCCGCGAGTGTGTCAAACATTGTGATTTCACACAGGTGTATGCCGGAAATATTAAATTTTATGAAAACTTATGAAGCTGAATGATGTGAAGCTGGAATGAGGGGGGAGAAGTAAACCGTAGCTGGAGACTTGTCACCTCTAGAAGCCCAAGCGCTTGATCCAAGTGACGTGTGTGTTGATTCTTGCCACTTTTGGACATAACTTAGTCTTTTGTTCCCCTTGTTTTTGTTGTTTTTGCTGACACTTCGGACAGTGTCTTAATATGTCCTACTATGCCTCTATGTGTATGTTAAATGTCCTGTGAAGGAAGCATGACGTCACATACTCTATAAGCTATTAATAGCTCAACTTCTGTGAGAGGCTCCATGATCACCACCTACCTTGTGTGTGATTTGATTGATGCTAAGATTTGTCCCTTTAGGTATATTTCATTGTATGTATCTTCATTGTTTGTACGACGATGTCGTCGTTCATTGTGTATTTGTTCACATTGTCATGATGTGTCGGTCTCGCTGTACATGTAATTTGATGTGTATGATAAGTGTATGCTGTGTTGCTGTTGTATGCTATGACAAATGATGTCGTCGGTGTTTCCCGTGCTAGTCGTACTCAGTGATGCTAGGAGCCTTTGATTTATGCTAATTTAACGTATGACTTCGACGAGTCTTGTAGGATATCAGGGCCGTGTTGAATTAAACAACATAATGCAGCAGAATGTTTGTCAGTTATGATTTTTTAAAATCATCATTTCAATTGTATTCAAACGAAACAGATAGTTGATTTTGAGTTTAATCTTGCTTTAAATAGCATATCACAGATACATTGATTTAATAGTCATGATCATTTGTTTGTACTGTTTTGCTGTTTTCCCTTCTGTGCCAGTTTGACTATGCAGTAGTGATTTTGTTTAGAATTTCTCGGAGTATTGGTGGTTTCTGTATTAAATCAGAAAATTCTTAGTAGTTATACAAGCAATTGCAGGTTTTGGTGGTCGTTAGAAATGGGTTGACTAGTTCTACATCATGGTTGTTGATGTGTGATGTGTATATTGTTCATAATATAATAATAATAATAACAATAATGTATAATATATCTATCAAAATATGTCATAATATCATATATAATCAGTACATGTATCATTCATGATGTCTTGAAATTGTCAGACAGAAGTTATATAATTTTGTTTAAGGTTTTTTGAGGTTATGAAAAACATTAATGAATTCTTTTTTAAATTTGTGTGCGCAAAACTGAATTCTGATTTCTTAGTCCTTAGTCTTAGATTTTCTAACCCAAATTTGTATGAAAAACTGATTTATCTACAAACTAGAAAATAATGAATTGTATTGATAGCCTGTTAGTCTCATCTGTCTCTGCTTGGTATTACTACATAGTTTCTGATGGAATTGTTCAGAAACTCCCCGAGTCATTATTGATACAGCTAGTCTTGCCGACTGTTCGTATATTGTATTAGTCTTGCCGACTGTTCGTACATTGTATTTTCTTTGTCTGCCTGTGCTACATGTAGGCCTGCCTGATACAAGGTCAATATGTCAAATTAGTTTACTAAGATTATAATGTGTAGTTTGAAATATTCTATGAAGCCCACAATGATTGATGATGCTGATTGTCCTGGACTGGTTTGAGTCACTGGTTTCCAATCGTTCTGCGCCTTCTCCATTCATACTAAGCCTTCTAAATAAAGGGCCTATTATATGCATCGTTTCCTATTATCATGGGCATCATGGGCCTATTATATACATCGTTTCCGTTCTTGCATATGCGTTGCAACCCTGTTAACAGATGTGGCTAGCGAGTCGCACTGATAAGAATGCAGTTCAAACCGGTCGAGGAGCGTTGTCGCCATTATGTTTTGCCTCGCATTGATGCAGGACAACTGTATTAGCTCCAATATCGCATGCAACCTCTGAACAATTGAGTCTTTTTTTACACACTATAGAAGGAGCCAACAATGCATAACACATTATAGTCAGAGCCAGTAGTTCGTAACATATTATAATCATGGCCAGCAATTCTTCACACACTATAGATGGAAACAGCAAGGCGTAACACACTCTTATTACTATAGCCAGGCACAGATACGGCATATTATAACTTTCTTTGATGCTGTTGATATTGATGTAAGGTACAGATTATAGTATTAATTGTATTAGTCAATGCATATCTGACAATAGTTTTATGGAATATTCTAATGATAGGCTGATGTGAAAGACTGAAATAGTTTGTATGATCGTGTCAGGGAGCAGTTCAAATCTAATTAGGACGTATCTACTGGTCTGTCTGGTTGATGGTTGGCCATGTCAACGATCGACGTGCATTTCTTCTCGAATCTCATGTTGCAAAATAAAAACTTCCGAACAATAGTGCCTTTCCAAGATATGGGCGACAAAACGGTTACTTTAGTCGGAGAGGTTTATTACTCACAAAACATGAGAAGTCTTGTGAATCACTTATGTAATTTTTTGTCTCTGTTTGGTCCCATTTTGTTCATAACAATTCTTAGCAATCCTCAGTAATGGAACTGTTAGATTTTTATATTCTAGCGCTGAAATAATTAATAATTTATTATTTGTGCGCTAGTATCTTAAACGTTTTGCAGACTTTCTCGATCGACGACGGATTATTTTTGTTAGCAAACGACGACTGTGTTATCTACTACTTATGCAAGAAGTCAGTGAAGTGAACATTTATGTGTATGTCTTTTTCCTTGTATGTGTGTACATATGTGTGTGTGTGTTTGTGTACATATTTCTCAGAGTTGCCTGTTTGTCCTCTACGTATACGACGCACGCTGTTGTACGTTGTCATGGTGATCGTATTGTCGTATCGGTGTCCTGTCGGGGTCTATGAAAAAGTGTCGGCGCTTAGTACGTGCACCAGATGTGTGTACCTTATGTATGTACGGATGTGTTTGACCGTTTTTGTCTGATTGTACCACATTGCTGCAGACAGAGGATTTGCACTCAGTGGCTGATCTAAGATTTTGTTGTGGAGGGGTCATGTGGTACAAGGTGGTTCATGTGGAGGGGTCTTTCTGATGGGCGGATAATCTAAAGGTTAATTGTAGCTGTACATAGAATAACCCAAATTAGTAGTCATAAGCAAAAACGGTATAATAAGAAGACAGCGAACTCAATGAAATTAGGACTGAAAGAGAAGAAACAGTTGCTGCTTGGCTGGTTATTCCTAAAAAAGTAGGATGGGCAGATCTAGGTCAGATCCAGCCAATTGTAAATTCGCATTATTGCCTGACCCAGTTTCCTCTTCATGTCCTCAAGTTCTCTGTCTTCTTATTATGTCATCATCTTCATCATCATCATGTTGTTGTTGTTTGTCTCCCGCCCTATCCTCCGTAAGGCTAGGGCCCCGTACCGCCTCCTGCTGCGCCAGGGCGTCCTCCCACAGCTGGAGTAGGTCCACCACTGCCACCGGGTCTCTTAATCATCATCATCATCATCATCATCATCACAGTGATTAAGCTCTACAGAGCATCTGCATTTTTGCGTGTTAGAATTTATGAAAGCCAAGGTTCACAGCCGGATGCCCTTCCTAATTCCAACATTTTCTCTCCTCATCTTATCAAGCGCACGAAGGAACAAGGCGGGTCTGTGTCGCTGAAGCCCGTCAATGCCGAGTTTTTCTGTACAACAAAGCAATACATCTCAACCTTGATGTATGAGTTCAGGTGAATCGGTGTTTGTAAGTTTGTCTTTCTTTGTAACTTCTACATCACATATAAGCCACCATCTCTCTCTGGTTATATGTATTGTGTGTTCCCGTGCGTAACGTGTAAGCCTTGTTTGTACAGAGCATATAGGCCACCATGCTCTGATGGCTCTGTTTGGACCATGTATGGCACATATAAGCCACCATGCTCTGATGGCTCTGTTTGGACGTCGTATGGCACATATAAGCCACCATGCTCTGACGGTTCTGTGTGGACCATGTATGGCACATATAGGCCATCATGCTCTGATGGCTCTGTGTGGACACTATTATGGCACGTGTAGGCCACCATGCTCTGATGGTTCTGTGTTTAACATCTGGACTTAGCATGGCACGTATGAGCCACCATGTAATCCGTCTGTCCCTATAATTGCATATAACGTGAGGACTTTTTATAACATGTATAAGCCACCATGTTATCTATCTGATTGTTCTGTGTGTAACATGTGAACTTTTTATAGCACGTATAAGCCGCCATCAAGTTGTCTTTGTTTCTATTATGTTTCTATTCAACTATAAAGTACAATGCTCTAGTGACGTGATCAAAGATTTTTATAATACGACGATGATGATGATGATGACAGTGCTCTGTCCGAAGACAGGTCCTGGCGATGGTATATGTCTTGAGTATTACTACGCTTGACTTAACCACCAACCATGCACAAGGCCGGTGAGTACGAGTGGACGGCCAAAGGTCCTTCTCGTACAGGCAATGGAGCGTTAGCAATTTGCCCAGGTTTGCTACCAAACACAATCAGTCGTTGCCGAGAGGCGAACCCTCTATCTCCTCGCTGCTAAGCGTGCGATGCGAACGACTGACCTATTCGGTCACTCCATTATAAATTAAATCCTCTTGATTATAAATTATAAAACTATGTTATTTTAAACAGACCATCTATGTAATTTTCAAATTTGGCGATATATGTTGTAGTACATGAACTACAGTTCCAACGCTGCTGCAGTGATAGCGCGGACTAAGGAAGTCGTCAACATTGCCAGTCTGGTACGTTACTAAGTTTAGTGGAACTGTTGCTTTTGTGCTGAATAGAGACCTTATTACTAATGTAGATTTTAATATAGAAACTCCTGTAGAGGTCCCGCGTTTTGACGTGCCTTCTGTTAGAAATATTTAGACCGCCTTTCACTAGTACTTTATTACTCATATTGCACCGGTATGATTGGTTCTACTTTCCTCGTTACAACTTACTCCTTCGTATGGTTACTGGCGCACTTTTAGAAAATAAATTTGAAGTGCAAGAAAATAATAGGCGCACAGGTATGTGAATATCAACATTTGGATGACAGGGGTCTGAGGTTTGGAAACATTAATAATAACGGCTAAGAATTTGTGAAAAAAGAGGGTTGAAAATTGGAATTTTAACATTTTATTATTCTACACAATATTACGTAACAATTACATCATCATTTACTAGCTAACCTAGGAGTGACGTAGGTTAACTAGTGAAATTCTCTTGTACATATATACATGTAAAGTGTCCAGAAACTTATAATGCTAACAATACTAATAACAGTACATATCATTTTATTATTATTTGTATATTTGTTAAATAATAAACATAATTTATATATCTAGAAACATTCGGCGCTTGGCACACTGAAAGCTTTGACTTTATACGAGAGTTGGGCTTACAGGGGATCAGAGAGAGAGACGATGTTCTTGCTGAAGAGAATCTCTGTTGCAGTCCAGCGTGGTAATGTTGCGACAGTTGGAGAAAGCTTCCAGCGCGTGTCTGCAGATGACTCTTAGCCAGTTGTTGTGCTGTCTCGGAGTTCCTCTTAATTTGTCAACTCTTCATGTTCAATCCATTTCAATTTCTCAAACATATGGTAACATTTTTTAGGATCTGGTTTCTTCCACTGTTTTCCACTCTTTTTGTTGACTGTTAAATTGACTCAGTAATCCAGACTCGTAGTGTGATGGCTTGATACTTTTGCACTGCTTGTTTGTTGTACCCTGCAGGTGTGGTCCATATATAAAATAATAATGTTAATAATTATTATTTAATTTATTCAACCAAATTTGTATTATATTATTCAATTCTCGTATTATTATACAACAAGCAAACTGTGAAATAATAGCAAGCCATCAGTCTTTATGAATGCGAATTACTGAGTTGATTTAAACAATCAACAAGAAGAGTGCGCAGCACAGTGTAAGAAATCATATTATGCTCATTTAAGCAAATGATCATTTTTATTGAAACGTTGTTATATATTTTCTTATTCTTATTAAGAAGGTGTAGTTGTAACTGCTGGTGATACTGTGATGTAGATGTACCAGTCAGAGAACATCTACGTGGTTCTGGTCGGTGTTGAGGTCTGGGCTGTAGATATGATCAGCATCGTACTGACAAACAGAACGAAAACGCTGGATAACTTTGTTGCATACAGGCGTGCATCGATTAGTCAACCGCATGACGTCGCACAGTTTATGACGTATGTCAGCTTCTGTCAGATCTAATATTAATTAATCTCTTCTTTTTTCTTAAACAAATAACTGAGGATCGTTCTCAATTCACTAAAGTCGTTCTCGTTACAAAAAATATCGTCATAGTTGCCTAAATTTGTTGTATCGCACAATTCGCCTACTTGTGAGAAGCACTGTAATACTGAAAACAGACAGGTATAATTATGAATGTTAGGCCTACCGAATCATGCGATGTGTTAAAGACAGTGAAATATTAATCTTATTGATTTCATGAAGTGTTTGTGATTTGTGTAATATTTTCAGGGCCCGTGGTCCATTCGAAGTGAGTACAGTTGGCTTGGCGTTAACAGGAGCGATGTGTTCCGGGCAGTCGGCTTTCTTTGTTTGCGTCAGTAAATCTAAGTTTTGTTCCATCTCCTGTATATCTATGTCATAGTTTTCTTTTTCTTGTTTCGCATGCATTTTGCACCGCACGAAGTCAGCCATGATAGTCAAAGTGCGTACAATAAATTCATTCAAGAAATCTATGATCAATACCGAGTAAGTCCCAAAACCCCACCACACTGGTATTCAGAAGAGTCCTGAATAAGAATAATGATAATAATAAGCCCACTGTAAAGTATATTGTACTGCCAGTTGCGCCTAGTTAGGCGCCTCTGTCAGTACAATATACTGTACCGAAGCTGGTCCTAATATTGACTCAACAATCTAACTAGTGCGATACATTGACCTATCTGTTCGTCATCCAATTACATGCCGCTCATCTGTCATTGTCAGTGGAAAGCGTGAATTTATTGTAGTTCGTGTATTGCAAATTTTACGTTATTATACTTTTTATGGGAGTAGTTTATTTATAAATTGAAATAATTTCTTAACATCAAAGCGGCATTGCATATACATTTTTAAGACAATAACTACCTAACTGCATTCATATACCTGCTACGTACGGTATATTGTCGGGCTTAATTGACCATTAATTAATTGTTAACATTAATTGATTGTTAATTGTAAAATATTAATTAATTAACGGGCCTTCAGTGAAGCCCCACAGGAGGTCTGGAACTCGCTTCCAGTCACTATAAAGAACACTACACACAGTGATCGAATTACAAGACAATAACTAGGGGGGCCCAATTTTGGGTATGGAAAGATTTTGCGAGAGGCAACAAAATTTTTCGCTCGCTCCGCTCGCGAAAATTTTTTTTAGCCCCCGCTGGGGACTAAAATAGGCGGTCCCCTCCTCTTGGGGGGGGGCACTTTTTATATCATTAAGGTAAAAAGGCGACCCTTTAAAAGTAATGTATATCATGCCTTGGTCTTGCCTTGCCTTGAGCAATTTCAAAAAGTGCCATGCCTTTTTTGTCAAGACATTTTCACCGATGCCTTGGCCTTGAGAAAAATGCCTTGACTACATCACTGCCCTTTAATGAGGGACCATATTAAACAAACGTAAGCAGGGCCCCGGAGCGCCGGGACCCTTGGCTCCCTTCACTGACATGTGCAGTTAGCTTATTGTCCATGATGTTGTCGCTGGCCTCGATGCCAAGCATTTAAGGCTGCTTTGCTGCAGTTAAATTGATTAGCCTTGATAACACCGATACACGTCACATTTGTGTATGGCAGATATAACATCTCGAATTGTTTTTAAAAACAGTATTCATCTAGTTATATGAACTCTCCATTACAGCTTGTCCCCCCTCAAAAAAGGGGGGACGTTGCCAAAAAGTGGGGGGGTATTCGATACTTTGTCCCCCATCCAAAAAGTTGGGGGGGGGACCGTCCCCCCTGTCCCCCCCGTGAGTTACGCCAATGTTGACCAGTGTAAAAGTGAACAGCATTCGGCATGCCAGCCGTAGAGCCTCTAGTCGTAATGATTGTCTTTAGTATACAGAAGTAAAGAATCATTGCGACCTAGCAACCTAAGAAGATTAAC
>JAQFYQ010002943.1:0-11141 GCA_034694885.1 Buchholzia appendiculata
TTCTGGATGCGGTATATACCTTATTGAGAGACTTTATCAATGAAGTCAAGTTTGGCCTATGGATTGAATATGAAGAAATGTAACCTGAGTGCTGAGGGTGCACATAATCGTGGCCTGTGGAGGGAGAACATTTGTTTGGAGACGTCTAATCCTTTCTGATAAGGAAAACAGAAGTTAAATATTGATATGATACTTGCCCTGCAGTGACAGTCAGCCAGTCCAAAGCGAAGTGATGTTGTCATTTGCCCTCTATTCAGTTTTATGTATTGTGCAAGATAGAGTACTGCGGAACGGCTCGTACTGGATGCATCCATGATGACACATCTTGCTGAATGTGCAGACTCATCTTTTAGTGTTGCTTGATAAAGCTGACGTCTGCCTTGGTTTGTGTGGTGACAAATAAACAGACGCCATTGGCTGCAGCGAAAGGTCAAGGCCAGGTTACTGGATTGGTGACATCATTCACCATCAGCCAATCGGCTTTCTGCAGAGCTATTGCACCACGACAGTTTTGGACCTCAAATTACAACAAATTTGAATACTTGTAAAATATATAATTTATTGTGTAGACTGGAATTGTTGTTAGTTTTGCAGCAGGGCTATTTCAAGTGGGTTGGATGCTACAATAAGGTTTCCATCTTTTGAATTAGAAGGAATTTGTTGATAAGTATGCTCACGTTGATTAAATTCTGCAGAGCTTTTGCAGGTTTAAATCTTGCATTTTTACTGAATCAAAGTTAAACAGCCCGATGCCCTTCCTGACGCCTCACTGCTGACCTTTTCGAGCACATGGTGAATCTATGGTTAACCCCGACATCACTCTCCTATACATGTAATAAAAAAAATGAGCAGTATCGGCACTAGGGAAATAGGCTAATAGGAAAATAGGCATTATCAAACCAGGCACTTGTATGGAGATGGAGAGGGAACGAGCGTAATTATTATGTAATGATTTGCCCCAAATCTATAGACCATTTCGGGACAAATAATTTATGCATATATCACTCTCTGATTATTAGACTACTTCCGATAGGAGGTAAAGCCTCCTGGACATTATAAAATAGCTATGAATTCCGCACTAACGTTTCAGATTTCCCCTTAAAATAAAAATAATCGTAAAGAAGCTCGATTGATTTCACACAAATTGCATAGCACACAAACAATTTCATATCGACTTGTCATATATGCTAAATTTTTAGGAAATATGAAGTAAGTGCACAATTAATAGCTATTTTATATTGTCCAGGAGGCTTTTCTGATTACCGGAAGTAGTTTAATCAGAGAGTTCTAAATGCATAGATTATTTATCCTTAACGTTCTATTGAACAGGGGTCAGCATGCAATATTAATTTGCTTGAAATTCATGAACATGGGAAGCTAAATATTTTTGAGGTTCAACCACACCTGTCTCTCCCTCCCCCTTCCCTTCCCCCTCCCCCTTCCCCTCTCTCTTTTCCCAATAACTAACACTGACTGAGATGATGATCAATTGCTTTTATTATTTACAATAGCAATTAAGCCGTTTAATTTTAAATATACATACTAAATACATTTATATGGCCTATATACATTTGTATAAATATATCACAAGATACTTGATGCAAAGGAATGTGAAATCAACACATGGTTTTCATGGGGATAAGTGATAAAATTCTATATCTTTAATTAAAAATATATATACATAATATATACAAGCATTATATAAATTTTGTACAAAGAATATCACAAGTTACTTAATGTAAACGAACGGGGAAAGCAACATCAATTTTCAAGGGGATAGGCACATTAAAACTACCATATACGACTCATATCGAATATTCAATTATTTATATATCATACAAACCATAATAAAAAGGTAGTATTAATACAATAATAATAAATTGTGCAACAAACATGGTAGAAAATACACTCACAATGCATACACTCACAACGCATTGAACACAGTCAGAGCGTCAGCAGCGAGGTATGATCAAATATTTATAAAAAGTAATCCAACACAACATGGTATTAATGATCTTTCTCACTGTAGAAGTTTCATTTTGCATCTCTCATTTAACGAGTAAAATTATGACCTAATGTAGATTCTGGCAAATGGGCGATCATGGGCAGAATGCATAACTGTGCTTTCAAGCAGTAAAAGTAGAATTGGAAGTGAGGTAGTCCCTTGAGAAGGGGCTCCTCTGCAATAAGAGGGGGTCTGAAAGGAGAGGTGGGACCGTGAGGGGTTTAGATTCCCCTGTTCTTTCCTTCACATTCAGAACTGCATGATGCGAGTGATTAAAAACGACCGTGCAATTGAAACATATGAAATATAAGTTTGAACAGTATACTACAAGTTGGACTAATCACACTGTAACAGGTCGCTGAAACAAAACATTCCTTTTAATATTGAATAAAATGTATGTATTCTTATACACCGAAATAGGTGAAATGTGAGCAATCACATATTAGCGATGGAATAAAGTTTCTGCAGTTTTACCCGAGTTGTGCATGTAATATCACGTAATTGAAAGACTGTCACTGTTTACACACAGTCCTATGACTGTTAGGCAAGATTGGAGCTTGTCACGAAAGCTTTGTTAGCGGGTGTTCCACGGCATAGCTTCCTTTGTCAAACACAGCCTGGGCGATCGCCTTCAGATTCAAGTCACCGTTCTCAACTTCGCCTGAAACATTGAAACAGCATCACGCATACTTAACCGATTGTTATTACCAATATTTTAGATGTAATTCTTCACAGCACATGTCTCTTATGAAATGAGAGTAATTCCAATGAAAAAGGGACAAATTGTACTCTTTGAAAGGCCCAAATCAATCAGTCGAACTTAACATACAATTTCTAATAACAAAAACTGGTTAACCTTGACTTAACATGGGAAATTGCTAGGGTTATGACTGGGTTGGGGTTATGGTTATAAGTCGGGTTTTGGTTAGGGTTAGAAATTGGCATGTAGAACATTTTGTCAGGATTAAAATTTCAACACTTATTTTCATTAATTTTCCTGTTGATTTTTCGCCTGCAGTGTTCTAAAGTGAAGGAGAACCCAATAAACTATTCTAAAACATCCAAACAAACACGATACACACGTACCCTCATCCAGCTCTATCAGCAGATCGTCGATGCGTTTGATAGCAATGCGGGTAAATGTTTTTGCCATCATGAGTTCGTGGTCGCAGTTGGGTAGTCCTACCCGCTTAGACCGTGACGCGCGTGCGAGGCAGGACGTGATGGCGAATATGTCGATAGAGATGTCGGCGAATCGTTTCAGCGCCATCTGCTGATCGATAATTTTCTACAACATTGATTAAGAAGTTATTAAGAACGATAAGATAAAGAGAGAAATCTCAGTAGGGACAGACACAGACACACACAGACAGACAGAGACAGATAAAGAGAGACAGAAAAGGACACAGATTAGACAGTAGAGTACAAGTCTCACAATAACAAAATTGAGAGATAGCTTTAAGGAATAGTGTTCGCAAATAAACCGAAGCACGATTTAACGCTTGAATGTATGAAGGACTCTGGCCGTTCACCATTTTTACATGTCATGGGCCTGTAGTGGATCGATGATCGTTGGTACTGTTGTCAGACAGCTTACCACAAACTGCCTTTGGGAAGTTTGGGTATTTTCATGTTATTATAAACTTTGCTTTGCTGACCGATGACAATTATCGACCAGTTACTTAGAAAATCAGCCGAATGTTTCACTGGGACTATCCTGCTGCTAGTGGCCTTCAGTGGTGTGTTGACATCTTGCTTTAATGCAATCCTCATCCTCTGCTAAGATTGAAAGGCGTTTTCAACAATCAAGCTGCACGTTTAGCATCCTGTCAGTGTTTCAGAGCGAGGTGGCTAGGCCATTCATCCAATCTATTCAAGCAAGTCTCGTTAAATTGTTCTCAGGAGATATTACCCATTTTAATTTTCACTGCACCTACTGACGGAGGCTATGAACTTGCTCGACGCTCTTCTTCAGCAGAAATATATAAAATAATATAAAAGACATTAAATTAAAAACATGAATAATAGAAATTTTCACATGAAATGACTGTAATGCTTACGTCAGAGTATCGGCTGAGGTATTTCTCGACCAAGTACTGAAGTCTTCTGACTCGGATCTCCAGGCTTTCAGCGCACGTCTACACACAGTGTTCAACATATGCCATGTATCATATGTCAGCCCAACGCATGATAACATAGTGATGTAATAATTATAGCTTTGCTGAACTTTTATCATGACTTTATATTAGGATTACAGTGAACACATCGAACACTGTGTTAACAAGGTGTGGAAACTGTTTATAATTTGTCATCGACCAACAACACAAACATTGTAAATCTAGTTGCATTTTTGATGCATGTATTTAGTAATTAAATACGAGGTTCCAATCACCTTTTTCATAAAACATGTCATAATATTAGTCATTTACAACATTATCTGATTATTATATAGTGTCCAGTGTCCTATCATTCTTATGTGATAAAATATTTCAAAGCAGAGGTGCAGTTGAGTCTCCAAACTTTCAATCAATGAGGACCGTTTTCAATATTGTCCTGCTCAGCTGCGGGGCAATTTTCAATTTGTTCACATAATTTTCATTACTTTCTTGTAATCATTGGGAGCTGCATTTCCAATCTAAGTTAACTCCGCTCACGTTTCCAGTTGTCTTCAAAAACGAAGCTTAGTGATAAATAGTGACTGAACGTAATACCAAACTTTTAAATATTTCTTTGCGCGTTTAATAATTGAATTCACAACATCTCTCACATTAAGCAAGGAGTTTTAGGGTCCTATGTTGACATCAATTAAACAATGATTACATCTTACATAAAGAAGTGAAAATTCATTGTGACTTATTACATAATTTTATTTAGCAAAAATTGGGCTATAGGAGTTTGAATTTCTTCTGATTATTGTGATATACATTAAAGCACGAAAAAGACCATAGTGGAGTACTGTACAGCAAGTAAGGGAAAGCAAATACAAGACACATTAAATGAACGTAACTGCATAGTAAACTTACGGAAAGTTCTGGATGCACATGAGTGTTGAGTTTCAAAGTGAGAGAAGGATTCTTGCGATTCGTCTGTAGTCGTTCGACGCCAGTGCTGAGCAGAAAGCCGAGGTTATTCAGTGGGTCCTTCAACCGTCTACAAAACGAACCAAATATCTGGAATATTAATAATAGAAGAGTAAACAGTATGGATGACCAGCAGAGAAACATAGGGTAACTGTTGTAGACACACACAAATCGATTGATTTCAACCAATCTCAGCTGATTCTTGGCGGTTTGATGGGCCGCGTTTCTCATAACTCATAATTTCCGTGCTCCATTCATTAGGTTCCAGAGATTAAGCAGCCATACGATTCAATTTGTCGGATTTCGATATAATGGGTGTAATATGTTTTACGAAAATAGAGATTTATCTGCATTCCTCGTTTCTTTTTGAACAAAAACCAGCGGTGATTACAAACACGAACATATCTAGTGAAGATACATTCACAAAATGGGTATTAGTTTTATAATTTGCTCTTCAAATAGTTTCGAGAACCGTTACCGTCCGACAGTGATGTAGTCAAGGCATTTTTCTCAAGGCCAAGGCAAGGCCAAGGCATTCTTTTTCAAGGCCAAGACAAGGCAAGGTATTTGGAAAATTAGGCAAGGCAAGGCAAGGCAGTAAAGTGCCTCAAGGCAGCCTTGGGGCAAGGCATCAAGGCCAAGGACTACATCACTGCCGTCCAGTCATATTGCTGATGGCTACGTCTAAGATTGACTAACAGTCATTGCAAGTGTTAAAACAAATAGAAACACATTTGTAGACTATTCTGCGAAACCCCGGTGCTTAACGATTTAATATAATTAAACAAAATGATCACTTCTGCCAGTAAAAAACTAATGTCAGTAACAAAAGATTTCCTCATAAAAACAGCAACTATAAATTGCTTCACTTTCATGTTATCGCTAAAATTTGAGGCCATACAATAGATTTTCAGTATTTCACCATTGAAATCAACAAAAACGAGACTATACTTACTTTACTGTTTTTCTTAGATGTTGTCCAGCATGCTGCATACACATCAGGGCTATGAACATACGCAGAATTTCATTTGTGCCCTGCAATATCAGAACAGACGGGGGACATTTTAGTCTATAGTACGGCTGTTGTCAAAGAGTAACAATGCTTATGCATCTATGTAAAGCAGACTGTACAATACACAGTGAACGTGTGCACGACAAAAATGTGCAATAAATCGTGCACCATACACTATGCGCGACATAATGTACATTGCACACTGATGCACTGCACTCATGCACTACACTGAAGCACTAATTCGCTCATGCACTGCACTCTTGCACTATGCAATGTGAATTATACTTTGTATCATCATCAGCATTTTACATAGCATCAACATTTTAACTTTTCCTTGTCAGAAAAGGTTACACGTATATCCCGAGGGCTCAAAATAGTTGGATTTGAACAGCCGCGTTCTCTTACTGATGCTAACCATTATCAGGAGTGGGGTGATTTCCCTTCCTCGGAGATATTCTGTTCTTTGATTCGGCAAGCATAGGCTACCTACAGCACCTTGAAAGAACCAAGGAGATAATCATTTATCGTCAAGACTGCAGTTGCACGTACTTAGCACTAGAGTTAATCATCGTTGATCGTATGTTCAAAATTGTTTCTCTTCATAGTTAATAAAGAATTGTTTACAAGCCAACTCATTGTGAATAAACTCTGCTTAGCACATGCATAGGCTTTTAAATGTCATTTTCCATGTCTTTCAAATGTAAGTAGAAGCATAGGCGGCGCGTATCAGGGGTTTGGGGGGCTAAGCCCCCAAATGTCGACAAAGCAATTTTTTACTGTGTGTTCGACCCCCAAAAGGGTCCAAGCCCCCCCCACATTTTTTTGGTGCGCCGCCACCCCCCCCCCCCCAATGCTCGTCAAATTGTTTTGGTGCGCCGCCACCCCACCCCCCCCGCCCGTCAGGAAGTTAAGCCCCCCCCCCCAAACGAAAATGTCTGGCGCCGCCTATGAGTAGAAGAACTGCATCACGTGGAGCGTACCTCAAAGATCATTAGAATACGTGTGTCGCGCAGAAACCGTTCGGCAACGTTGCCACTCATGTATCCATGACCACCAAGGATCTGCACTGCCTCACTAGCACCTTTCCATGCCATCTCAGATCCAAACACCTGCAGAACACATTACACAATTATAATATAATGCAGATTATCAACCACTATGAAGTATGTATTGTACACTTGTAAATATGTATGAATTAGAAATAGTTCGCACACATTAGACTATTTCAGGAATATAATTTGGAAGTTATTGCTATCATGCTCAAGTTCGGTTAAATTGGGTCAGCCAATCTAAAGCTTCAGTGTTTGCCTCGTGCAGTTCCTGCAAACCCCGTCAAACCTCGCTATCAGGCATGAATCTACGACAGGTCCGTAGCCAGGATTTCATTTCGGGGAGGGGGTTGGAAGTAAAAAAAAAAATTGACGATATTTTAAAAAAAATCATTTTTTACTTTAATTTTTTTAGAGACCTTTAATCAAAAATTTCTTCAAAAACATCATGAAGTTTAGGGTAAAGTTTTGGGGGGTTTGACCCCCCCTCACCCCCCTTAAATACGGCCATGATCTACAATATGTGACGTCTCCACAGTCACATCAGTGGGTAGCAATTATTATTAAATGAAAATATTGTTTTATATGAAAAAACTTTACATCACTTTCTTGAGTCCATGATCTGACTGGAAGTAAGATTGGTTTTTAGCTGACGTTTCCGGTTTTATGATTCAAAAGTAATGCTGACTTTACACTCAGACAGATGTGCAAGCCGTAAAAGAATTCTGCTAATCGCGTTGACGATCTATCATATTGGTTGGAAAACATGTCACTCGTGCAATGAGTGATAATTCAAGTCAACAACAAATAATTTAATCAGATACAAATGAATGCAAGAACAAAATATTTGTCTCTGCACCTAAAATTGAATGGGCTGAAGAGATATCCACTAAATATTAAACAAAATGTGTGGAAATGTATTCTGGTACCTTGAACATAGCTGCTTCTATGTAGGCATCCGGCTGAGCATATGAATCCATGATTCCAGCCACTACGTAGTTCATGCTTTCCATGGCGTAGATATCCAGGTTTATATGAGCAAATTTTTCCTATAAGGTAAACAACCAGACCATTATAAAAGCATAAATATTCCTTTTTATCTACACAATCTTTAAACTAATTAATTGTTCAACTGAAATTAACTATTAAGAAGCCGAAAAACGACAATAAATATTAGTCGTAAGTAGGAGATACAGTAGAACACGAGTGGTTCATAGCTCAGTCAGCTAAGCACTCGACTGGTTTTCAAGAAACCTCGGATTCAAATTCCGGATATTAGGCTTTGCATCGGAACAACATCGAGCAAAGTTGTGTTTGCTCCGTCGCCTCAGTTGCAAAAAAATATAAGTTGATATGCTACAGTCAAAAGGGAACTGATGTTTACCCAGCACACTACCTGAAATAAAAGTATTATTAGTCAAATAAAAGTAATAGTGGTAATACCTGTATCATTTCAAATTCAGCAAGTGATCGTCCGAACTGTTTGCGAGTTACAGCGTGTGATACGATATTATCTAGAATAGCATCAACAATGGACATGAGAACATTGAGCCAACAATGGACATCACAATACTGAGTTAGTGAAGGAACATTTCCATGAATCTTGATTTCAATTAGCATAAAGCATGCAAACTTACATAACGAATTATTTGTATAACTAATTAAGACAAGTACTTCAGCAAGTTAGAAAGAACACCTTGAGAAATCTATTTCTGAAGTCAAGCAAAGAATATTATACTGAAATATTATGCATCCAGCTTAGACAAATTAGAGACTATTAAATTAATCTAGTCTAATCCGCAGGCTTTAGTCATGTTTACATAAACAATCCTTTACATAAGAATAAATGTGTAAATACCTTAAAGTCGCTTTAGTGTCTGCCTTTAGTAAGGCAGACACTAATGCTTCGGATTGACTGACTTAGTAGACTTAGCATCATACGGTAACAGAAACAATAAGTCTTACTGAAGACAATCTTCTAGGTCGCCAGTTATAATGTTGATGATAATGATGATGATGAATATGCAAATGATGCAGATGATGATGATGGTGATGATGATGAGTATAAATATGGTAATGATGTTAAATTGATGATAAGATGACTTACTCATGAGAGTGCGAAGACTGCCGGTCACACCGGCACCCAGACTGAACCTTCCGCTGTTGATGATACTCAGAGCAGCCTGGACAAAACAACACACCTTAATATTAGATACAACGATGATTTAAAAACAAAAAGCATTTTAAAACAAAAATAAAATAACTATGAGAAATCCTGAATATTGAAATAATGCCAATTAAAGAACTAATTTCGTACTCATTTCAACTAATAATTTCATACTCATCTAAATTAATTTCATACTCATTCAAACTGGAGTAAAGCACAACTGTGCATACCTCGGCGCTAATTAGTGCTTTAAACAGTTCCGAGCAGAGTGAATTAAAGATAAAACACATCCTATATACTAAAAACTAATCCTGTTGATTTAAATCGACCTAAAAACTTACGACTTCAAAATAATTCATAATGGGATGATGTCATGTGATCGTTATTGCTAGGGTGTTTAGTGTTCAAATTCAACATGAATAACTTGTCTGCTGATTATATGTTTACATAAACAATCCTTTACCTAAGGATAAATATGTATATACCTTAAAGCCGCCACCGACCGAACCCAACACGTTCTCTACAGGCACAGGAGTGTTATCAAAGAATACTTCAGTCGCTGTAAATAATCAAGACATATCACACACTCTAGAATACATTACACAATAGATTTAAATCGATTGATAAAGGCAACAGAACAAACGCCAGAAATTTTAATCCACAAATTTAATTTAACAAAATGTAAACTAACTAGATGCATGAAACTGGTACCTTACTGGCAGTCTCAATTACCCACCAATAAAATGTATCAACTATTTTACAACTGAAATTGATAAATAAATTGAAAATAAGACTAGTTTATACCATCAGATTTAAGGTATGGATTGAGTAAAGAAAATTTGATACGAACTGTTTGATCCACGAATGCCAAGTTTAGCCTCCGGTTTACCGCTAGTGACTCCACCGAACGATCTCTCAACAATAAACGCCGTCACCTTATCTACAGTCTCTCCCTATAAATGGACATGATCAAAGTTATACAGGAATAACAGTGCGCCAAGTACAACCATCAATGTACAAAGTGTACATAAGCAACAGTGCGCCAAGTACAACCATCAATGTACAAAGTATACATAAGCAACAGTGCGCCAAATACAATCATCAATGCACAAGTGCACAGGATTAACTGTGCACCAACCATATATAAATGAAACTATAAATAACTATAAATAAAAATTCCCCCAAGATCTATGAAAAGGCATGTTATTAAAGCACTATCTAAGCACACACACAATCTTCATGTACATTGTGGAGCCTTTAATGTAATTATTCATCGCAGACGACTCATTATCTGAGCTTTTTCAGTTTATTTCTGTTGAATGTCCCAACCACTTAATTTGTTCCTACCTTTTAGCCTTTATATCTCAACACTCAGGCGGAAAAATAACGAATTTGTGCGCTAAAATAATTAGTTTCTCAAGGAACTCTCAAACTGTGTACAAAAAATTAAATATTATTTTTAAAAGTCTTGGTTTGGAGTTTGGACGATATAAAATTATTTCGGGTTTTCAAGTTGACTCAAATTTTTGCTTTATAAGCTTAGCGATGGATTTCCATATTTTACCAACTATGGAAAAAATAGAAATGATTTGTCACAGACATCTTCAAATCTATTAATGGGTCAAGAGATTCTGTGCTATGCTAAAGCATACACACAAGCCGAAATGAAAAGAATTAGCTTCAGTATACTCCAAATGTTATGAATATGAAAAGCTGTGCCGACTGTTACAGTAGACATAAAGTTTTCAATTGAGTTATTTTTAAACGGAATGCTCTTCAGTGGGGAAACGTTGTACAAAACTTCAATCAATTGAGTGCCCAGCATGTA
>JAQFYQ010002944.1:0-11141 GCA_034694885.1 Buchholzia appendiculata
CTGCAAGCCCGCCCTTCACAACGCAAGCCCCACCCTTCACAACGCAAGCCCCACCCTTCACAACGCAAGCCCCACACTTCTCAACAGCAAGCCCCACCCTAGAGAATCATAATCCCCACCCTTCACAACTGCAAGCCCCGCCCTTCACAACGCAAGCCCCGCCCTTCACAACGCAAGTCCCACCCTGGTTCACACCCAACTCGTCGGCTGTCAACATTGACAGCAACAGTCAACTTGCATTGTAGCATTAGCCAAGTACCGGTTCTGTAAATAGCCGTGTACGGTGCAGGAACTATCCAAGTCCTAGTGGAGATAATGTCTTCCTTCCTTCCTGTCTTCCAACCGCTAATACACAGCAAATGTGTCTCGAACTCGACCCAGGCGTTTCGGTTCTGCATCATGAAAATGTCGTCAAGTTCAGCGCTAGGTGGCAGTAGTAACACTCATCATCTTATAAAGATACTGTAGGTTTAGAGATGATTAGAGTCCTCAATTCGAAACTGAACAGGAGGCAAAGAATTAATTAATAAATGTCAAGAATAATAGTTGTAGGAGGTTTTACATTGTGACCAATTTTCTGATAGACATTCATGGCTTCTGTTTGACTAGAGGGCGTGTTATAGGATTGGCGTTTGTTTTATAATTGTCAGATTCACCAAGTTAATGGCTGACTTGGAATAATGAATTGATCACATGTGTTAGCTTCCCACACAAGTTCTTACATTGCCTTTCAAGGGACAGCCAATCACAACAAGGATACGGATTGTGGGCGGGACGACATGGGTCAAGTGGGCGGAACTTCATTCACATTGTACATTGTCCTTTATGTTCATCATCATCGTCGTTTGTCGCCCAGTCAGGAATTGTCCATTAGCACTAGGGTTATTAAATTGGGTTGAACGCCATAAAAAATTTCACTCAGCACTTCGGAGAGAGTTGTTTGCAAGCATGCCTCATGCGGTGAATAAGCTCTGCTGAACATACGCTATTGTAGTAGTAGTAGTTTAATAAACACTTCATGACAAACGCACAAAGGATCACATCAAAACAGATGAGCAAAATAAACGAGAGAAGTAAATCTACAACAGTGAGAACAAAATAAACTAAACTAAAGACTACAACTATATACTACAATACTACAACAATAGTTCAATATATGTCAGCATAGAGCATTCTGGCAATAAAGTTCTTCTTTGTAAGTGAATCTCCACAGTCCGGCAGCTCTCTATTGTGGATCTGGGACGCAGGTCATATGGATGTGTTTTTATATTTGGTAGCAGTTGGTGGAGTATGTGATAGGGATTGGACAATATTTTCAAACAGCTTATTATCGTTCCGTTCACAGATTGATTGAACGGATGGCAGCGGGAGAACTGACCGATATTGTCATCGATCAACTGAAGTTAACAGTAACAAAAAAACATGTTGACATACCGAGAGAGAGGCTTGCCACTGGACGCCAGAGAAGAGAAGGACGACTCGAAAAGTTGGTCCATTCCTTGGATGTTGCCGACAAAATATCGGAACTTTCGGTTGAAGATATCGATGGCGTGCTGAAGGACGGCGTTGAAGTCGGCCTTACCGGCGGCTATGAGATTCAGTTGCTGCTCGAGAGCGGCTCTCATCGTCGGCTTCACCAGATCAATGTCAATCTGAACACAAACATCATGGTAATGCCAGCTGCGGCCAGATGCGTGGCCGAGTGGTTAGCATACAGCGCTTACAAGTTAGCAGTACAAACCGGTCGAGGTTCGCCTCCCAGACAGGAAAACTGTATTAGCTACAAAATAGCAGCGACCTCAGAACAATTGGGTCATGCCTACTTGAGCAAAATTCAGAGGGCACTAGGGTGATCAGAGGTGTTTGGACTCAAAGTAGCCGACTGAATATCGAATAAAATGTATCCCAGTCAAAATGGCACACGAAAATAACAACAACATGGCAATGCCACAATCATATTTTTGTAATGCCACAATGAAAAGTATGTAATTAATTTATTTATTATGACACATCAATAGCCAGGACCAAGACAATTAATAAAATATCCACCTCAACTCTCTTAAAATCAACATTGACTCATCCTACCTTCTGATAGCCGTGCACAAGCACGATGCCGAGTGTCGTCGGCTTGAGCTTGCGACCTGAGATGACGTTGACATAGTTGCGCTCGCAAATGTTGTTGATGTGTACAGGAATGCTGGCGTCCGTGCCGATGCCGTGCTTCTCCATTAGAGAGATCAGCTCTGACTCTGTGAGGTAATCAGGAGCGGACGTCTGACGCTCCGTCAGCTTTATCTGCATCAATAAAACATAGCATGATATTGCGTCAACATACCATATGTAATATAAATATTGCTATTTTTCAATAAAATAATGCTGTAAAATGATGTAATGAATACAACCGTTTTCAAAATACCAAAATACCGTAACATAAATTTAAGATAAAAGTAAAGTGTTATTAGAAATGATGATGATGATGATGATAGTGCTGTCCGAAGACAGGTCCTGGCGATGGTTATTTGTCTTACGCATTACTACGCATGACTTAACCACCGACTGACTAGGCCAGATGAGCACGGGTGGGTGGCCAAAGGTCCTTCCCGTAGATATCCGTTATTAGAAAAGCAATGTTAATTGCTCATTGGCAAGAGTGTAGTTCATCTGGAGCCAGTGTGCGCGTGTGTGCGACTGAGTATGCGTGTGCGTGCATGTGTGGTAGCTAGGCACACCTGTTAAAAACATGAAGAGTGCAGTGAAAAACTTATAAAAATTGCCCTAACTCGTCCGAAAGATGTGTCCTGTGAGCTGAAACCCAATTCCACCTATGCCGACACAACAGCAATGAGCAACAAGATGGATAGCCGACACTTAGGAAAAAGAACAAAGTGGTAAATTTTATTGTTGTTGATCAATCTTGATATGGTCGAGCATATCCGATGTTTATTCAATTCAATTCCACAGAAAATATGACAGAAATGATGGTAACGACATCCAACATACTTAGTTCATCAGTAACATAGCATAATCACATATTAATCTAACATCTAACACTTCCTGACAAGATACAACTGACGTCAAATATTGATGACTAAATATTGATGATGATGATACTTATAAACAAGCCGGTATTAAACACGTCTTCACAAAAATGCACCAACAACTTAAATTACCTCTATTAATATCTAAAAGATACACCCAACCAGTAAAGTATATCATGAGATTTATATTGAGCATCAAGCGCAACATCAATCGGTGTCAGAAGCAATAAATACAACTCGCATCACACGACATAGTCACAGAAAACGTACGTCGTTTATCGCGCACTTCTCTCCGACCGTGCACGTTGGCATGTTCTCTTCCGGTGGTATCGCCTGCCAGGGCATGACGGTCGTGAAGCCGGGGTCAATGACCGTCTTGCCGCTGCAGGTGAACACCTCCGTACCGATCTCAAACGTGATGGTCGTCAGTAGATACGTGCAGTCAGAACTGATCTACACACACAGGACAAGCACATAATCAACAAACCATGTAGCCATTGTCAACAAATAAAAAAATCCAGGCAGCAATTACATTTTATGTGGGCTTCTAAACGTAAGAGTCGATCTACTTTTTTATTCACGGAGGTGGCAGTGAAATTTAACAGCAAACAAGCGAGAAATATTTGAGATCGGCGTTAAATCGTATATAATCTTACATGACTATCTTATATAACTGTTTCCACTTCGTTTATTTAAATCTCTCATTCGAAAATATAAAAAATAAAAGATTTCTCAATTTGAGACAAACTAAGTAGGATGTAAACGTGTGTATGCTTGTAAACAAAAACTCATGCATATATATGTACACACTTAACTCAACAATTAGGATGCTTATAACTGTGAACTTTAACTACTATCCAACTACCTACAACTAACAATGGAAAATCACCACATCCAACTAAAACAATAGAAACTCATGCAAACAACTAACTACTCAATACATACAATGCATCGAGCAGTCTGTAGTAGAAGAAACTTAAAGACGGCTCTCTTTGAGGCGGCTTTCATTGTCCGTGATGCTTGATCTTCTTTTCCTGGGGCCTCTATTATCAGCTATTGTGTTTTTATTCTAGCTTGAATTATGGTGCCGGTTAAATAATTGATGCACATTATTATTATTATGATTACAATGTCAATCTCCACTTTTTAACTTCCAACAGGTAACCTCTATGGTGGTGAATAGTCAACTATACACGGGTGATGTGGATGCTGATACTGGCATACAAATAGCAAGAGGTAAGAGAAGCTCCATGAACTCACAGATCCGATGAAGTGTCTCGTGATGTAGTCGTAGAGTTTCCACATGTCGTGTCCAAGCTCCGCCTCCGTCGCCGCCCTCATCGGTGTGATTGGAGGATGGTCTCCGGCGTCATGACCTTTCTTTGGTCGCTGTATGCCAGCCTCGAGGATCTTCTTGACTTCCTTGCCCCAGTCAGGGCTGTGCTGCTGCATGCGCAGTGTACCTCTGTAAGCATACATGCAGACGCATACAGTACTTGTACAACCGTATACATTAAAGGGCATTAAGCAGGTCGAATGTTTAAACACGTAGGTTGTATCAACAGACTTGAAGTTTGAAATTTAATCTATGGCTATGGGAACTATGGAAGACCAAAGCCGAGATATGATTCACAGTCGTCTCATGACCGTACACAACGCCACTGACCAGACACAAATTTACAGAAGAAAAAGTCACGAAGACAGTGCACAATTCAACTACACATCCTCAGGCTACATTAACCACTAACCGAATATCAATCAAAGAATGTTTTATTTGCATTTTGTCATCTGTTCTGTTTATTCAAATATAAAAACATCTGAAAAGAGATTGCAGACTCACACAAGGTCAAAGTTTTCTGGGTAGCTGGTCGTTTCTGTACGAGGATAGCTGATGTAACCCTGAGTGTACAGTCGCTCAGCCAACTGCATCGTCTGAGACGGGCCAATACCTGCGCGACAACAACAACAACAACTTGAAACAATATGTACCAACATTAGGATATCTGTTACCGAAGAGACGATGCCTTATAGAACAAATAACCTCTCTGACGTAAAGTACGACAATGTATGGCGATTTGTGACCAAGCAAACACTGCACGGTTATGAAATAGATAATAGAAAATGATATCTAGATCAAGTCAAACTGTATCCAGTCAATGTAAGCCAGCATTGGAGAAATATTTTTTCAATCAATACTAAAACAAATCGCATACAAAGAGCTTTCATCTTAAATTGTATTTATGCACGTAAATAGCATTATAGCTTAACCTACAATGCGCAGAGCACGCGTGCATGCATTTCTAACAACTTGAGTCGCATAATAAACATTAATACATCACAAACTGATAAAAAGAATATAACTATATATTGCACTGTTAAAATCAACACAGATTATAACCATTACAACAAATTATAACAATACTGTTAAAAAACATCGAACCTGTGAATCTAGTATGTATGACCTTCCTTTCTGTTTCTTCACATATCAATCTTACTTTCTCTACCAACTAACCTCATTCAGAAGATAAACTAACAATACAGTCCACTACACAATAAAGCATGTCGTTAGGTGACAAATAGTTAAGAAATACAAGAATAAGAAATTGATTAGAAACTTGGAATTCTAACCTAGCCCAGAACTGGCAACTCTAAGCAATTCCACCGTGTTGAGGGCTTGAGGCCGAGGCTTGGCCTTCTCCTTCTTCTGTACGTTTGTTATTCTTAACACACAAATTGTAATGTATAATTCTATTTACATTATATTATATACATATAAATGGTAATATAATGGTATGAATTAACAGAATTCATTAATCCAAAGCAAAGTATAAAGTAATCAATAAAACTTTACAAACAAGAGATTTAATCTTGCAAAAATGGTCACAGATAGCTTCCTGTTAATAACTCTAAATTTACTAACCAATTCATGATTGGGCGGTTATGCAGAAATACACAAATACACGAGCTTTGAATCACAGACGACACAGAGACCAAGATTGAACTTTACCGGACTACAGTCGATCTCAGTTGACAGGGTTTGAAGCCATTACAATACACGTACATATGTTTGTGCGCTAATTTCTCTAACTCAAACAATCGAAGACATCTAACCAATCGCCAGAAGTTGAGATGAAATTCAGAAAGCATTTAAACTATTTTCATCAACTTGTTAGAAACAAAAGAGACACTCATTCATTATTAAGTATTACATAGTGCTCAAAGCCCCCCATGATATCCTCTTATATTCTGCACTAAGATCAACTACTACTTTTACCAAAGACACTAACCTTCCAGATTCACCTATGAAAGATAAATAGAAATCAAAACTTCTATCAATCACAAAGCAACCATTTAACAACATAAAAGAGTAGAGACAGAAAAGATAGGACATTGTTTACCGGGCGGTATCGTTCTGTTTCACCATGTTCAGGAACACCAGTGCGACCTCCTTGTCAAACATTGGACCTCTCTGCCAGTCGAGTGAAAGCTTCTTGCCATCAGGGTGAGACACCTAAATATAACAGGTCATTATCTTACTCCAAGAACAGAGGCTCCAATGACAATCTCACACTGTACACAATAATTAAGTTAATTTTTAAAGTGGAATACATCAGCAGGCAGTCCAAATCATCGTCCAAATTCATTAAGGCAAATATGGAGAGATCAGAGATGAAGCTTGAACACTGAAAAAGCAGAAGTGCTCTGCTTGTATTTAACATATATAAAGAAAATAAGTGAAGAATTATTACTCTGACTGGATAAAAAATAGATCAATAACTATGGTGATTTCCAGATGCCATGTTGCACAAGTGTCTAGTTCAATGAGGACACAATTCAAACTGTTCGGCCAAAATTACTAACCTGTAGAGCCAAGTGGAGTCATAGGCAGCAAGTATGAGGTAGTTTGAGACACAAACATTCAGTCGCTAGTTAAGCCCAACCGCCCCCCCCCCCTCGAATCAAAATGTCTGGTGATGCCCATGGTCTGCATAGCTTGACAACTGCATAACCGGGCATGATACGGGAGGTCTATCTGAAATAGGAAGCCTACCTAAAAAAAACAGTACAACGTAGTATGATTTAGAAAGCCTAACTCAACATAGAATATATTATACTAAACCTACCTCAACTTGTAGAACCCAGTATGGTTCGCTCTTAAAAGATACGATCTTGTCATGTCGATCTACACAGAAGCCGAGAGTAGGAGTCTGGCACGGTCCATATGAGATCAGAGTGCTGTCTAGGTCACCATACCGACCCTAGGAAAGTACACAGAAAAACCAGACCATTAAATATAACAAACATTATTCATAAGATTACTTGCGTAACACTCGTTATCATCACCAACATTATCGCTGCCAGCACAAGTATAACTAATTCATTGCCTGGAATTTTCAGAGGCAAGGTATAGCTAAATAATCAAACTTCTGCAATATGAATCTTATATTCACAATGCTATTTCTAATGGGATAAGAAAGAAGTATGGTGCAAACAGTCATAAAGAAAAAGAAAAACTGGATTGGACATGTGTTGAGGGGCGAGGGATTGATGAAAGACGTGATAAAAGGCAGAATTGAGGGAAGGAGAGGAACTGGAAGACCGAGACAGAGCATGCTTCATGAACTGATGGAGGGCAAGGAGGGATCACATGAGCAAATGAAAAGGAAGCGGAGGACCGTGAGCTGTGGTGAAAATGGATACCAGGGACCTGCCTTCAGGCACAGCACTAATGATAATGATGATGATGACTTCTAATGCATGTCGCATATGGCAACATATAGCATAAAACTAATTAATTATTTGGAATTTTCCCAGAGTACTTAATTTAGAATTTAAAAATAATTTAAAACAAATCTGAATACTAGTACACAACAAATTTAAAAAAAAAAATCTCATACCTGCTATTAAATACGGTACCTAAATACTCTATATGTTGCCATATATATTATGCACTAGAAAAAGGATCAGAAATATAAAATTCGTATTGCAAAAACATTATATATTTAGTTAGCTAATATTAAATATAAAAATCATATAAATTAAAGATCATAATAATAACGATCATATATATTATGCTACACAGGTAGTAATAGTTCAGCTAAATCTATCATCTATAAATAATCGCAATCAACGCTAACAATATGTTTGCAATGACTATAACTTAAACTTAAAGTCTGAAAGAAATCCGTACCTGAAAGTATTTAGTCTGGAATCTCGTGAAAGCGCAGCCGATTCGCAGATCAAGTTCCTGTCGGGCGTCAACAGACATCGCCTCATTCTCGTTCGGTGCGCCGAGGTTATCAAAGGCCTTCCTGATATCTGTGTCAGTAATGGCACTGAACTTCGCTCGATAGATATTCTACACAGAAAGCGTTCAGTGAAATGCATTTAGCAACTGAAGCTCTGCGAGTAACCTTTCAGAACTAAGCTTCTGTAATCGTTTTCACAACAAGCGAAGCAAACAATTCATTTACTATTTAACTTATTGTACTAGCAAAGTTCTGATGACATCATCATAGATGATAGTACCACAAGTACTAAACTGTGTAAGTTTGTGTCTGTGGGTCCAACTGTGTGCAGAGTGTTTGCATATGCATTAAGTATTATATATATATAATATATTTAGTGAATCTAACAATGCAATATTTGTCATCCACATTTTTAGACAACAATCAAAAGTAAATACTACATCAAAGAAAAAAAATCAAACCGAGTGGCTGGTAGCCGGTCGAGTCATGACATGCTTAACGGCGCCAATAACTTCAAAGCAGATATTCTCTCCCTCCTTGTCGCAGTCGAGCCAGAGAACCAAGTAGTCTGCCCCATTTGCCTGAAAACATTCTTACATGCTTCATTCTCTAAACAAACATCACTTCCTTATATACTCACAGGCAAGTCTAAAATGTCAGAACCATGCTTTACATCAGTAATGAAGTTCAGCATTCTAATATTCAGTATTCAATATAATAACCTATACCACAGCTTATTGTAGCCTCAGAAGCAATGCAGCATCAGCCTGCATCTGCACACGAGCGGCAAGGCTCACATTGTAAGATTCACGTGGACCAGCTGGCATCATATAGCCACAGCACAGTTAAAGGGATTTGCTTTGTTTTGACAACATTTGAACACAGTACTTTTGCATTTGCCCAGTCATCTATAACTTTGATTTTTTAATACATTAGCTTAATTTAGAAAATCAGTCATGGGAAACCAGTCGTTCTAATTATTCGAAATATGACTGTAAATGTATACAGCTTTTTAGAAAGACTATGCTAGAATTTAATACAATGTGAAATTGCTACGTTCACACTCATGCAACATTAGGTCCACTAATTTATTAGTTTGAGGTACTTTATATCTCTACTAATCATCAAAACAATATTTGTAAGAAATATGTCCTGCTAAAAAAAATTCCTCACCTCCTTTTCAAGAAAACTTGGCATTCTAAGGTTTGCCGACGCTTCTTTCTTCTGAGTGGGCGCAGTAAATAATTCAACCTAATTTCAACAAAGTACCACAATTCTATTTAAATTTTTACAATCGCTCATTCCATTTCTAAAATAAATATAATCAAAATACATCAGATACATACAATCAATATAATCTCGATAAATTACACCTTAGACAATTTTGGTGTAGCAAGGAATTTACTTTCAACTTATTATTGAATTCACTTGTTCAGGGATTCTAATTTAGCCTACGGCATCTAATTTAAAATTAATATATGGTAATCCAAAACTGTAAAGCGCAGACTAATTCCTTGATAAACACTCCATTTTTCATGGAAAAATGAAGACTAATTTCACCTCTATTTTCTCATTAATGTTATGGATCTATCAGTGACAATTAGCAATACGGAATTGGTGGAATTTAAAAGGAATTCTCATTGCCCCAAATAATATACGGGTTCAGAACCGGTAGGCCTAATTACCGAAAGGGAAAACTACCGAAAGGGACCGAAAGGGACCGAAAGGGACTGAAAGGGACCGAAAGGGACCGAAATGGACTGAAGTGAACCAAATGGAACCACAAAAATGGACCTGATGGGACCTAACAGGACCGAAAGCATTAGTACACTGCATGGGAAATTGCTAGGGTTAAGGTAGGGTTAGGGTTGGGGTTAGCGTTATAAGTCGGGTTTTGGTTGGGGTTAGGACTAGGGTTTAGCTTATAGAATATTTTGCCAGCCTTAAATTTCAAAACATGTTTTTTAGCAGGTACTCCTGCAGTCCCTTTCGGTTCCTTTCGGTCCCTTTCGGTAGTTAGGCCTACCCATAAACCCTGGCACATTCATGTTGGAACTAAAGGGCAATGCAAATAAAGCATAACGCTTTCGTCAAATTTCCACATTTGTGGAAATCCTACTTTCTGCGGATACGCTGCGTCCATTCAACAGCTATTAGATAAATAGGTCGGTGGCGTACTTCGATAGGCGCACTAGAAATAGACTGAATAAAGCTGTGAGTGTTGTACCTGTAATTCAGCACGATCTATTTCCCACTGAGCACGGTCCATCTCGAAGCGTGCCCATTCTGTCTGTAGGAAGTGTAAGATGCCAGGCATGGAGTATTGACTCGGTCTCGTTGAGCCCATCTCGTCACCGTGCTGTTTGTTGCTAGTCATACCCTGACCTGCCCTGCCCCCGGACCCTAATCCACCGTACGACGAGCCCCCGGACTCAACTCCTAGATTACCCTGCTGCTGCTGCTGTAAGGATGATGGGAGACCATCCATAACAGAGTTGAGACGTGAGGGAAATGGGCGGAGCGTTGAGTGAAAGTGGGCGGAGCTACGTGAGGGTTGAGGGGGGAAGTCGGCGGAGCTAAGGGAAGACCGATCTACAGATAATTGTATACATTTCATACAACATGGCGACCATTAATCTAAAGCAATGATGTCATAGCACAGCTCATGTATCTTTGTTGATCAAATCATTCTTCTAGCACTTCAGTGGTTTTACCCTAGGTCCCTAACAATAGACCACTTTGGGACGCGTGCTCTAGTCGATCATGTATCTATGTTTAAATGACTCGTGGGTGTCAGAAAGCCTGATAAATGGCTATGAATTGCGCATTAACTTCATATTTCTTAAAAATTACA
>JAQFYQ010002945.1:0-11141 GCA_034694885.1 Buchholzia appendiculata
TACAATAATAGAAAGGAGAATAATAATAGTAACCAATGAAGGATGATATAACACTAACTGCTACACAATACGATCTACCTGAATGAAGTAAAGGAAAGAAGTCTAATGTCTAAAGAGCTAGAAACCCATCTATAACACTAGGGCGCTTTCAAACTGAACTGAAAAACGGTGGTTACATTGAATCTGGATCATTGTACACATATTATAGAAAAGACTGTGGTACAATCTGAAACTCCCACGTGGCCTGCCGCTTGAAGCACCTACATTGATCATCATCGGTCCAGTAACTGTTCAAAGCTTTCTACAATAACACAACTTTAGGAGGAAATTGTTTTACGAGTGAAACGAGCCACAGGAAATTAAAGTTAACATTTCTCTTAAGATAGTATTTTTATGGGGGGCACGTGCAGATTCATAGTGCCAAAATATGATATCTACTCATATCATAAAAGTCATGACACAAAAGTGTCAATTGACTGAAAAGATAATATTTCCTTCAAAATTGTGCTTTAAGCACTCCTTCTTGAGGAGTAAATCAGTTTTGTTTTCCCCTTATCAAAAATACTGGAACAATTACTCATATCAGTATGAAAGATTTGCATTAACATCATCCTGCTGGCGAATCTAGTAAATTGTTTCCAGTTAATCAAGACTACACTTGCACATCAATTTGCATCAGGGGGTAGAGCATTGAATTTGACCTTAAAAGGCTTGGGGCAGTTATTAGTCGGTTCATGCTATGCATGGAATTTTTTTCTGGCGAAGCGAGCACATTTTGCAATGTAAATGATTAGTGCAATATGCTAGATTTTGCTATGCAAGGAGCTATGAAACAATGTTTACATATCTAAATTAATAGGTGGCAACTGCCTTTACTATATCCTCCTTTACCACTTTTCGTCTAGAATTACTTAGTGAACGAAGCGAGCAAGATTTGTTTACAAGTCTTACAGAAAAGTCTGAATTGCGTAACCACATACAAAGGGGAGTCCACATCTCCTGCAAATCCTTGCAGGTGGCATTAACCGGTTCCCTTGGAGCCTTACAAATAATAGCCTTAAAGGACCGCCATCTCTTTGGGAATGGTTATTCCCCCCCCCCCCCGTAATTCTTCCACTGGTGCTGCCACTCTCTCATAGCAGTCACACTCATAGGCCTAGTTATTCTTGACTGTAATTATAATTCGGTGAACTTAAATTGGCCCGGCCAAGTTATAGGTATGAATAAACAATGTCTGTCACTTCCAACTTCATTGGGCAACTGCCTACATCAATGGCTCCTAGGCTATATCACTTCTACGTAGAATTGTGTATCGAGCGAAGCGAGTTAAATTTTTAGGAGTTTTTAGAGAAAGTCTAAATTGTGTAACTGCATACAAAAGCGGAATC
Source organism: Buchholzia appendiculata (assembly GCA_034694885.1). Taxonomy (NCBI): domain Eukaryota; kingdom Metazoa; phylum Annelida; class Clitellata; order Enchytraeida; family Enchytraeidae; genus Buchholzia; species Buchholzia appendiculata. The sequence goes on from JAQFYQ010002945.1 coordinate 1,389, forward strand.
CACATTTTCAGTAAATTCATCCCAGAGGGCCTTTTATCAGCCCACTTTTGCCCTAACATTGGAGCTTAAAAAGAAGCAGCTAAGGCTGTCGAGGGGAGCTGTTCCCCAGCCCCCTTCCGTAATTCGAAAAATTTTGGTCAATTATATTGCGAGCAAAGCGAGCCAAAAAATCGCATGTTTCACAGCAAAGTCTGAATTGTTTGTTGAAATCCTTTTACTGGCTCCCTTGAACCCCTCAAGACTAAAGCCTTCAACGGGTCCGAAAGCGCTTTCGTGAGGGGGCTGGCTCCCATAATTTGACCACCGGGGGCGTTTTACCGGGCCCCTTGGACCCCTCAAAACGGAAGCCTTCAATGGGACCGAAAGCGCTTTCGGGAGGGGGGGGCAGGCCCCCTCGTAATTCGACCACTGCTGGATGGGGAGATGGACGCGACGCAATACAGAGATTGGTACGATGGTTTGTGTGCGATGACGTCAGAGAAAGAACGTTCGCTGCCTAGGAAATTAGAAAGAGATCTTGGACTTGATAACTTAATAGGAAATTCAGTAAATACGGCTGATATACATATAATTTCTGATTGAAAAGCTGTGTTGACAACGGCCCGATACTGTCCGATCAGGAATATCTGCAGTTGTCATTGGAGAGGAGAAGTTGAAAAGATGGTGTGCGGTCGACGACATTAATATTGTACAATACATGTATATCGACTGCATGATTATGGTCAAAATGCAGCAAGAGATTTTTCAGTTCAGTTCTTTTCAGTCCTTTTCAGCTCAGTTTGTGCATAACTTAACATTCAAAATTGTTTCGAAAAGCCGTCCTGGGACACAACCTCCGGACGATGGTACCGTCAAATAAAAAATTCGTGCTAATTTTAGGGTTAAGAATAATAGGGTTTGGGATTAGGGTTAGAATTGCATGATGTATTGCTCGGGTAGAGTTGGGATAAGGTTAGAGTTAGAACGAATCGGTTCTGCATGAGAGAGATGTCCATTGAGACGAGTTGTGCTAGAGGCGAGTTGACCTAGAGGAGAATTGACCTAGAGACGAGTTGACCTAGAGACGAGTTGTCCATTGAGGCGAGTTGACCTAGAGACGAGTTGTCCATTGAGGCGAGTTGTCATAGAGGCGAGTTGACCTAGAGGCGAATTGACCTAGAGGCGAGTTGACCTAGGGGCGAATTGTCCTAGAGGCGAGTTGACCTAGAGGCGAGTTGTGCCTAGAGGCGAGTTGACCTAGAGGCGAGTTGTCATAGAGGCGAGTTGATCTAGAGGCGAGTTGACCTAGAGGCGAGTTGAACTAGAGGCGAGTTTTCGTAGAGGCGAGTTGACCTAGAGGTGAGTTGTCCTAAAGGCGAATTGTCCTAGAGGCGAGTTGTCCTAGAGGCGAGTTGACCTAGAGGCGAGTTGACCTAGAGGCGAGTTGACCTAGAGGCAAGTTGATCTAGAGGCGAGTTGTCCTATGACTGAGCTACTGAACTGTGATTTCTCAAAGGAAAGGTCTGTTGGTGCACAGTTCAAACGCGTCTTTGTTGCGTTTGAATCTTATTTACGTGAATGCTTTAAATATGTATAGAACTGGATGCAGCGATAAATGACTTATATAGGCCTTGAGTTCTGGAACGTTTAGTTGCACTAGATGTTTCGTAGATAAAAACTGACGTGAATTCTGATGCCATTATGTTGTGTAATGTGTAACTCTAACAACTTGCTTCCAGGGCATCTAGCTATGGATTAAAGCTACAATCAATTTATGAAGAACACTAACAGAGGATCAATCATAATCAAATTCATCTCATTCTTCTTGTCTGGCATTATTTTTATTTAATTAATTTGCTAGGTCTCCAGTCCTTGGAAGCCTCTCGTACTTTATACTGACCTTTAATTTTATCGTTTTATTGTTTTGTTCTCTAAAATACAAAAATATAACTGTTTTCAGTATGCGACTAATTCATTATGCCCTGGCCTCCCTAGAGGCCGTTTTCTTTACTACACAGCTATGTTTATGTTGTCTAATTTTACTTGTATTTTTTTTTCACTGTGTAAATTGAGAGGAATTTAACACTACTGTTACTACTAATGTGCCTGTAAGGTGGTGCCGTTCACTGGTTTGCTGTCTAAATGTATTGAGATTTGTTTTAAACGTAATTTATACATTTTGTACGTTGATTTAGAATCTAACTTGCTATCGGAGTAGCAGTAATGTCACTTTATCATCTCACAATTTACTGTTTTAAAACTCGACTTACTGTCGGTGCCTTTCAGCTTCACCTTGCAAATACCGCCAGAAGAACAAGTTGAATTTGGTTTGATTTGTATTCATTCAAAGAACTTCACAGTCATTGCGTACGCAAACTTGCCATTAGCAGCTGTGCATTTTTCGTTCATCGAGATCGATCGCCTACCTTTATTTCTAACTTGTCTTCTCGCCTCTTGCCATTATTATTTTATTTATTAATTATAATTATTATAGATCTCGTAACATGATTGTACACTACCATGTGATTTTTGTTTAAAGTTTACTCTAACTTATCCCAAGGAAGAACACACTCGTCCACACAGCATGATCAGTTGATACTGTGGAGAGTGATAGATCCCTTCGAGTCCTCTAACACAGGGTTCAAGTTATGCATTCGGAACTAAGGAAAAACGGAGTATATGAATATTGGTATGCAGACAAAAGCGCGCAGGACAAAAGCGCGCCGACAAAAGCGCGCCGACAAATGCGCGCAAGGACAAAAGCGAGCAGGGTAAAAACGCGCTAGACAAAAGCGCGCATGACAAAAGCGCGCCGACAAAAGCGAGCAGAAGCGCAGAAATAAAGAAAGTATAACTGTTACAAAACAAAATAAATTGCTCTTTATTTCATATCATTACCATTTATAAAAACATTTCATGTCATTACCGTTTATAAAACATTTCATATCATTATCATATCATATCGTCATATTTATAAAAAAAACTATGTTAATTGATGTACCATGTTAACAAACACTTCAAGTTATACAATTGAATGCAAAAATTAAAACTACAGTTTATAAAAACTATGTGAAATGATCTACCCTGTTACAAAGTTTTATATGGTCACGTTATGAGCGATCCCACGCAAGTAATCATCCAACGGAACAGTTCCATATGTTAGGGTCAAAGCCTGCAAGCGTCGATTGAAACGTAGGCCTACACGTACATATCGAGACTTGGAGCCATCCAGATGTCTGAATCCGGCGCGAAATCGGGCGATACTCAATCTTGCTCTTGACGGAAATGCTCAAGAAGTTTGTATACTGACGGATGGTGACAATCGACGGTCTGCTGAAAGGAATGATGCCAGGCTTCGACTGAGTTGTTCGTGCGAGGCAGGTTGTCGACTACACGATCACGAACGTTCCACAGTTCCAGAGCAAATTTAGGATTTGCGCGTCGACCCCGTCGTTGCCTGCCGATGTATGTCTTCCCAGTAGTCCCTTAAAGGTACCATTGCAGGAGGGCAGCTGTCAACCAAGTCGTCGAAAGCTGTCGGAACATCAGCAACCGGAATGAAGCTTAGAGCTAATAGCATCTTCTACGGCGTCTTTCTCTTTAGGACCTCGGTATGAAGTTCTGGCATGTCATTACAACAGTTTTCAGAAATACAGTCTCATCTGAGGAAAATTTTATGGATGAGCGAAACTAAGAAGAAAGTACACCAGAGATGAAGAGAGAAAACGAAAATGACATGTTAAAGATCAAAGTGTTGTGCAATTCTCGTGGTTCATGGTAATACCCCGCAGACGTGACATGTTATTTTATTTCTGACAGATGGATGTTGTGATTAGTTGTTACCCGTGTGCTTTAACTTGTTTTGATGAGCGCGGTTTATTGTCATCATCAGTGTTTTAAGCAGGGCTTATCTGGTCCTGTGTTGCCACAGCCAATTGTTCTGCGCAGTAACAATTGGTAGTGAGCAGGACTGGAAGTAGAAGCATTTGTTTTGCAGACAATTTCAGGTGTATATAGAAGCAAGATTGGATCACGGCCTGCATATTCAACTGTAGGAATTTTCTTTGTTGGGATGTATGACATGCCTACTTCTTGAATAATGTGCACCTGTGTTCTAGCAAGGTTAGCAATCGCACAAATTTCAAGCGAGTCTCCAAAAGTAGACGATCTCTTCATCTCACTCACTAATGTGCTTTTCCAAATCCATGATATTTGTATGAAGTGAGGAAGAATTATAGGACGAAGCACCTCACTGCATTGCTGAAACGTAATTTAATGAACGGAAACATTCGTAATTTCTTATATAATCTGATTTATACGTTTAAACGTAGATAAAAACAGGTTAAGTTATTTGATCAGTATTGATCAGTATCAGTTTGTTGCCCAGATCAATGATGTCTTGTTCAGCATACAAGTTTGTCTCCTTGTTGATCTGACGGTTCGCTGATGAGGCATGAGGGTCATTCAAACAGCCTGTAGAACTGAGTGTAGATCCAGCGTCGGCATAGGATCGCACTGATAGGCCATGAATGACAAGGTTTAGCCTTCTTGAGTAAACCTCCATTTCTGCAATCTTACTGTTCATAGAAAGCAAGTTTCGGTCAGCATCATTACAGCGTTGAGCGTTTTCTGTTAATCCTATTTGAATAGCATTAAGGTCGTCAGTAATTGGCTTTAGTTTGTGGTCGAGTTTCTCGCTTACTATTTCATCATTGATGAAGCTAAAGAGAGTGGTCTTGATGGCTGCCTGTACTCGTGCGTCCAATAGTGGGGTACAGGTAGCAAATTTAACATGATTTCACTGCAGATTATGCCACAGACTCAAAATTGGTTCAAATCAACTGCATATTGGTTTGTAGATAAGCCTTGCAAAACCTTTGTGTTATCTTAGAATTGTTATTTTAATAACTAATAATTATTGTTAAAAAGTTTAATATATGACAAAGCTGTAATGGCATGAAATTCCGTACCATCGAGTGTCTTCGTGTATGGATCGACAATGCGTAGCTCCAGTAATGTTGCTGGATTTATCGGCGTTGGAGTTGTCCGCTTACGGATTCTCTGGATCGTCCTCCAGGTTCTGCGAAATCGGCATGTTTGCAGCAGCTCCTTGTGGCAGATTGAAACCCGATGCCGTAACGAGTTGATTTGATACTTCGCCTGCAGCCAATGAGCATTCACGCCAGCTTTGAAATCTCCAACTAGCCGCGTAGCCACTGGAGTATTCGGGAAGAGCGTTTGAGCCGCCTTCTCTGCAGCCGATGTGATCGTATGAAGGAGCAGATGATGGAGTTGTGCCGTGGCTCATTCTCTCTCTGTTTGGATGTCATTTGGATGGAAGTACTCTATTTGCATCGTCACACCGGAGCTATCGTGTGCGAAATACGAGTTATCTCCCGGAAAGGAAGTGGATTCTCTATCACAACAATTTTTTCGTGCCTGTTCTTTTTCTTCTGCGGTGGGTACTCCAACGATCTTGCTGTCAGGATCAAAAGCTTTCCTGGCTTTAGTTTCTATGAAAATAACATGCCTGGATTCATGGGAGTCCCGGTCTTCCCTGTAGTCTTTCCTCTTCGGTTCATCCAAAGAAGGATCCAAGTGAAGTTGACTCTTTTGGCTTTCACCCACTGTTCCGACTCCCGGTCTCCCAAATGTTTGGGTGGCTAAAAGTGCCACCAAATGCCGAATACGTAAATTAGCAACATTCAGATTCTGTACTTGATTAAGCATCAGTTGCACGGCTGCGCGATCACCCTGAATAAGTACACGATCACCTTGCACTTGAATACGATCCGCCTGAGCGGCCTGCGCGGAGGTAGCCGCTCCATTCTCAGAGTTTGCCGATAAAGTTGCAGAATTTGCAGAAGCTACAGCTGAGTTGGCTGATGCGTTCGCAGATGTTTGACTAGCCTGCTCAGAGATTGAGGCTCTAGTAGCGTAAGACCCTCTTTCACAAGTCTTGTGAAAGTGCACGAGGACATGTTGCAATTTTTTCTTGCCTAAGACGAGTCGGTACACAGCGTCTTTTTGAAGCGGCTACTAAAGAAGCCAGAAGGCCTATCAATCAAGCTAGTCGCATCAAATCAAATAAACAAAATTTACAGCACTATTTTCGAATGAACATTAGAGTACTGTATTATTATAATGCAAAAGATGACAATAATATGAAGATAAAAGGAGAAAATGGAAGAGGAAAAAGAAGATTATTGTTAATGTTCCTAAGTGAATTATTTCAAGGTGAACTTTGCTCTTTTTCAAATTATAACAAAAGTTTCAAAAGATGATAAAAATGAAAGAAGACAATGAAAAAAACTTTTTAATGTTTGAAAGTGGATTATTTCAAGATGCACTTTGCTCTTTTTCAGATAAAGCAAGTTTCAACTCATTTTTTGATAAAGATATATTCTCAATAGTTTTTATCTCAGCGCATAACGAGTTCCTGCGCCTGGCACGGATGTTAGTCGAGATATACAAATCATGTACCGAGTCGAAAGAGATAACGTGAAAATCATGAAGATCGTGTATGTAAGAATTTAATATACTTTCATTTGGAAAAATTATGGGTAATGATAGTGATTTAAAATAGATTTTATGAGCGTGTAACGACATTTGATAACTAAGCAAAACTTCTATTACAGATTATTGTTGGACTGAATACTTTAATTTATAGAATTCTTAGAATCCTATTATTCAAAATTAACAAGTCATGTAGATACGTTTTGTAATTATTAGCATACAATTCGATGCACTGGAATGACATTACAAGAAGGATGCTTTCCTCGTTTATCCCCTACACAGCCTATCGACAGAGAATCATGGTTAACATCAAAGTTCTTTTGAACATTTTGAACCTTAATCAAGTGTTTTGCAGAAAAAATTTGTGCAAACACAATGACGCTTTCCTTCACGTAGCAAATGAAAAACCTGCAAAATTTTTCGATATCTTGTTGGCATGTTTAAGAATTCGTTTTGTCGGCAATTTAACCACATTACTAACAATGAAGTCCTTCTGCCTAGCATAATCGCCCATTGCATAAATATCAGTGCACAAGCGATTTATAACCTGTGGAAAATTATCATCATCTTTATATCGACATTTGTGACAATTACACGGCTGTTGCTTTTTTGCTGGAATAATAACAGAACCTTTGCCACCTCGACGAGTACGGTATGATTTGCCATGTTGACGTCTTCTGCTTTGCACATTGCGCGGCCAAAGCTCTTGACGAGCTATTTTCTTGCATTTTAGCATCTTTGTTACACCCAGAACTTTGACATCTATTTCAGTTAACTCTCGTTTCTAAAGCGACAAATCATCAGAATCATTTAGAGCTTCAACAGTTGGTTGAGGCCCTTCAACCATGTGTTCAAGCTTCGTTTCAAATTCTACAGGAACTTGAAACTCAGCGTTAGTTTCGCCATCAATAATTGTAACAAACTTTGCATTCAGATCCAGATAAACCGCCGGGCTGTGTTCTGCACAGTTTGTACTTGCTTGATCATAGCACGAATGCAAAAAACAGACAGGACAAGCAATAAAGACTAGCTCAGCACAGTTGTAAATGATGCATTCATTGGGATTCTGATCGAAATTATTTATTGGTTCTTAGACTCGTTCAACTGTAGGAAAAACTGACTAGTGAATGAACGGCTGCCATACTGTCCTGATGACAGCTTGCTCTGCATACAGGTTTGCCTTCTTGATGATCTGTCGTATGGTTCTCTGGCGAGACTTGAGGGTCATTCAGATCGCCTGTAGAACTGAGTGCAGCTACGGCGTCTGCGTATGATTGCAGAGAGAGGCCATGAATGACAAGGCTTAGCCGTCTGGAGATCTCTGCAATCTTGCTGAACATTCATAAGAAGCAAGTTTTGGGCAGCATCATTACAGCGTTGAACGTTTTCTTTCAATTTGATTTGAACTGCGCTAAGGTCGTCAGTAATTGGCTTTAGTTGTTGAGCTTCTTGGTTACGATCTTGTCAGTGGTGCTCATGAGCGTAGTCTTGATGGCTGCATGTACATCCAATAGTGCTTCAACAATGTCGTCAATTTTACAGGTTGAAACAGACACGCTCAAGTCTCCCACTGGTTCTTTGGAATTAGGCAGCGTGATTGGGTAATGAATATCATACTATTACAACAGATTTAGATAAATTACAATTCACAACATTGTTCGTTATACGAGTAAAACAAGGTCACAACGTACCAAACACTATGACAACTGTGCTAAATTGAGGACGAGACTAAACATACTCGGTCTAGTAGAATAATGCTGTGTATTGTTGTTGACTTAGAACCCTTGTGGGCTGTTATTAATCTGGTTCAATTTCTACTTGCACTGACTATATGCTTAACTATACGAACCGGTGTCGCCAGCGAATAAAATTATGCTAAGTACAAGCATATGTTGTTATTATCATATGCTTAAGTGAGATCATAGTGTCAGCCAATCCAAAGCTTTACATTTACCAGTATTATGGATACAATGTATAAGAAAACAATTATAAATATTTATTAGTGATAACGTTTGAAAATGTATAGATCTTATCATAATATGATGTCAATGACTGGACTTGAATCATAATTGATTTATCAGTGGTAACTTGAATGTGGCATTGACAAGACTAGTGATTCATGCAAATCAACAGCTACAATACATTAAAAAATTATGTTGATGTTTGGGTACAGGTAACAGATTAAACTACAGACTTCAAATCAGTTGCATATTGGTTGTAGATGAACCTCGCAGAAGCTTTTTGTTAACTTAGAATTGTTAATTTAATAATTAATAATTATTCTTGACAAATTTAATAGGCCCTATTTGACAAAGCTGTAGTGGAATGATGTTCCTTAGTTCCCTGCATGAAAGCTTGGAGCTGATTCTTATATTCTACGATGACATCTGAATCGCTCTGTTGTTCGGAGAGATGTTTCTCGGAGTTTGAGTCTTGAATCTTCATTGACGTCTAGTAGAAGCTTCTGAAGGTTCTGGTCATTTACTTTTGTCGAGATCGTCTGCAGATTGGTGAAGTTGGAGTGGATAGACTTGAGCATCGTTAGAGTGCTGTTCCAGCGAGTCAAGACGACCTGCTTCCGTGTGGTTTCAGTTTAGATTGAACTTCAGTCCGCTTCACTCTCGTGACGATTCCTTGCATGTTGCGACATGAGCCATAATCGACGTGTGTGTACGTATTACTGCCAGTGGCGCGACCTGGACTTCCTTAGAATGAGGGACCGCCAAGTTCAAATTAAGTTCGGCACAAGATATCCAGATCTGGTTGGCAAAGGCGGCCTTCATATTTGCCCCGTTGTCGGTGACAAATACTATATATCTCTCTCAACTCCAAATTCTTCGAGAATGGACCTGACGATCGATGCAATGTTGTCCGCACTTTCCGCTTCTTCTCCTCAACCCATCGAGTCGCCCGAACCTTACCGCACAGCTCCCAGCTGTCGTTCAAGTTGTGCACTGTTATGGTGATGTTTGGCGTGTTTGTAGCCTCATGTGTCCACATGTCAGTAGTGATGGAGACGAGGGGGAGCTTTCACAATTCAGCCGCCAGTGTTTGTCTCTGTGAAGCTACGTGAGGTGACGTGACACCGTTCTGCTTACTGCTCTACGTGAAGCTCTCTGTCCTTGTACAGTAGGGCATAGCGACCAGAACAGATTTAGTTTGGCGTATCATAATTTGTTGCTCCCATGCGTAAGACGGTGTTTGGTCCAAAAAAAATATTTCTGGTATCGTGTTTCACTTTGCCGCCAGGGCTCTGAA
>JAQFYQ010002946.1:0-11140 GCA_034694885.1 Buchholzia appendiculata
TCACTCTCTCTCTCTCTCTCTCTCTCCCCGCGTATCTGTCTCTATCGTCACTCTATCTCTACCTAATTCCTCTTGTTTGTCTGTCTGCCTCCGTCTGTCTGCAATCATAGGCTCTTCCTTGACCACAACACGAACGATAACTTATAATCCACTAGCCTGAGTGGAAAATCATTGTTGAAGTATACAAGAAGAATTATGCGGTGGACTTTAAATCATCTAGTATTCTTGGATCACCTCACATGATGCCGTAGCTCGCAAAGTTAAAATTCCTTCAGGAACTTGATAGTGTAAAGCCCCCCCCTAAATCCTTGCAAGTTTTACAATGAAGAACGCCGCTCCATCCCCCTACGTCACTTCCCACCCCCGCTCTATAATAGAGATCCCTTAATTATGTTTCCAAAATGCTGCACCATGAGCATATGGTGAATAATAAATTAATTTTATTTGTAATTGAAGACACACGCACGCATAGTAGTCATATCTCAGAATTGGCGACCCAAATTTCTAATTTATCAGTGCATGCAAAATTTCCATTTTTTCCCGACGAGTGCTCGGAGTGGAGAAATCATTCTTAATACGTACTTCCGGCAAATTTCACAATTTGTATCTATGACTCTATATGGGGACTTATAAGTTATAACCCAATAACTCCACCAAATTGATGGAATTTATTAAATGTGCTGTATCACAATCACACTAATCGAAGTTAAAGACGATACATAGAGAAAGAGAGCACCAGAAATTCAGAATAGAGATATACATTAATGCGCGAAGCGATCAATGCTTCGCGCATAAAAGTATAACTCTATTCTGATGCTCTCTTTCTTTATGTATCGTCTTTAACTTCGATTAATGTGATATAGCACATTTAACAAAGTGCAGACTAAATGAAATAATCCTCCTACCATATACCACTGAATAATGTTTCACAAAATAGACGCCTCATGGTAAGTTAAAATAACGTTATTATGAGAAAAAAATCAAGATAAATAGATAATCGATCATTTTCCAACCATGAGAAATATCTGTATTTAGACACACCAAGGAAAATATTTTTATTTTGTTTTATTTTTTGTAACTATTTGTATTTTTTGCTTCGAGGTAAAATATATGTTTATCTAGCGCAACCTAAGGTAACGTAAGGTATCATGTGGACGCAGAAATAGTCATCTGTTTCCACATCAACATTTATGCGTAGATCATGCAACATAACAACGTTACTTGGGAAATACAAATGTTGTGCCTAGACGGAAATAGCTGCCTAAATTAGAAAATATTAAATTTTAATGATTTCAATGCACATTGTGTCATGTATTTATTCACTCGTTTTGCTATTGCTTCTAATTTGTTTTTAGTGCTGATTCCATCTAGGACTTTAATCTCTTTTTAATTTGTTAACATTTTGCACTATGCTATTTTTAATATGTGGTACTAATAATATCAAGTTTACCTCATGATTTTGCATGCATTTAAGCGCTGGCTGCGTAATATTGCGTATGCTATGTTATGTTTTATGCATGAATAATACTATGTCATTTCGCAAGGAGATGAACTTAGAGGCTAAGGCCTGGGTTCATTGATCTCGATACGATACGATACGATTTTAGGGTTATCCTCCAGTTTAATACACTAATGGGGAAAAAATCATCAGGTACGTGTTCGACAAAATTAATGAAAGAAAGAAGTTGTACATTTTGGAATTTATACATGGGAAAATGTTCGTCAAGCCGAATCCTAACCATAACCCCAACCAAAACCCGACATAATCCCAACCCTAACTGTGTAACAATTTGTGAGCCGAACGCGCCGACAGCGCACCGACTGCTCCGGCAGTGCGCCGACTCTCCTGTCTTTGAATTGTAATAGGATATTATCACTACAGTGACTGTACATAGGTTAAGCAGAAGCTAGTGTGCACTCCAAATTCTGTTTAAAGCACAGCAATAGCATTGTTCCTTTTAATTATTATATGAATTTAAAGGTATTTAATTAGTTAAATTGACCTATTGTTGTTAACTAGAAGTTTCATATAGCCATAATGAAGATGGAAATGGGCTTGACTATCAATTGATTTTTATAAATTAGAGTTTTGAATTATAAATTCAACCGTGAATTAACCTTTTCAGCATGCCTTTTTTATTTTATGCATTTTTGCTTGAATTATGCATACTGCTCAAACTATAACTTACTAAATCACCTTCAAAAACCAGTTGGATGAACATTGGAAGGACATATACTTTTACTACGATCATACATCTAGTTTCACTGGAAGTTCTAGAATATGTGAATTGTAAATGTATAACATGTCAATGTTGTATTATAGTTTGTATTATTATGTTTAACTTATCATGATATGGACATACAGAGACTCTTTGCCTAAGTCGATCCTACATGTTATGTTATGTTATGTTAAATGACATCTATAATTTTTTTAATATTCAGTGAGAGACAGACAGACAGAGGCAGAGAGAGAGGAGAGAGTGAGAAAAAATGGAGAGAGTGGGCATGCTGTCGGTTTAGTTGACGCACTGTCTGCTTACTCGCCGCATAGTCGGCGCTTTCGGCGCACAAATTAGTAACACTCCAGCCCTAACCCTACCTTAACCCTAGCAGTTTCCCATGCAGTGTACTAAAGTGAAGGTTAACCCATTTTTGTATGTAGTCCTGCTTTTCAATTATTTATCTTTGGGTGATTAAGGACAGTAATCAAGTTGTCACCACATTTTGTATTACCACATTTTCTATCACCATATTTTTCTTTTCACCAGATTTTGGTCGTTTCTCATTATTTAGATTAATGTAATGATTAGTTATTGTTTTTATTCTCCTTGAAGCTTGAAATGACCTGATTCTGTTTATCTTATCAGCATTGTCTTCTCAGGTTCTTGAAGTTCAGAATACGCGTATTATGTTTATAGATATAATACATGTTTCAGTTTTAGATTCTAAATGGGCACTTTGTTACTGAAGACCGTCGAACGATGTTATGACTATATTTAGATAATGTTTGCAGGTGAGACGACATGCTAGACTCAGTTAATACTTGTCAAGCAATAAAACTAGGCCCAGCTGTCTCGGCTGCTGCTGACAAGCAATAAAGCTAGGCACAGCTGTTTCGGCTGCTGCTGACAAGCGATAAAGCTAGGCAGAGCTGTATCGGCTGCTGCTGCTGTTGGTGATTGTACTAAGAAGAAGAAGAATAAGAAGAAGACATGGAAAGATTCTTGAGTTTGTTGACCCGGCGAAAGTGTATTGAGTTCTCGGTGAAGTCTCAAACTAAGCTTGACAAATGCCTCTCTACATTCGATCTCATGTTTCTCGGTCTGTGCGATTTGTTTATTATTGTATTCAATGTAGAAATTGATGTGAATTAATAGTTACGGGGAGAATGGTGAATTCATTTCTGTTCAAGGATGGGAGACTTTTGTTTATATTTCAGTATTCGACCATGATTATATAGTTTCAAAATATAGATGCTCATGAAATGAATATGTATAGGTTATACAAGTTATTAAACTCATTGTATATTTATAACGGGTATTTTGTACTATTGCGGTGAGTCGGTTAATAATGGCCACACTGAGTGGAAACTGGATGTCATTGTTATTGCAACGTTTATGATTACCATTTTTGTTATCATTATGCATTTTGTTTTGTGGAAATTTATCATAAGCCATTGGCAAACTCGATACTGGTATTTTATGTCGATGTGAAAGCAATAGATCATTTCTTGTTTACGTGCATTTGTGTAAATCAGCATTGAAAATAAACGTTAGGTTTGTAGGACAAATTTTGTTTGAATATAAAAAATCAGGTTTGTAAATCAAATGTTTGTGTAATTTCAGTGTCCATATGTGTAAGCCTACTGAATAACGTTCAGGGCCTAACTGCCTGAACTTTTAAATTATGGTCTAATGCTTGCCCACAGTATTTTGCCAGCTGTGACAGCCATTGATTGTCTTTTTTTTTGTAAAATTGTCTGCAGGTATTGGATGCACAATAGGATCAGGAACGTACATTGTCATCGGTGAGGTGGCTCATTCCATAGCTGGACCGTCCGTTATTCTCTGCTTTCTTGTCGCCGGAATTGCCTCAATTTTGGCAGGTACTGATTGATTTTGTACTTAACTGATATTTACTTTAATTGAACTCGGTAAACCTATATTTCTGTATAGTATTGTGCACAATTAAACGCTTATTTAGTGACATATAAATCAGCATTGAATACAAAATACCATTGCTGTATGATAATCTTTACTATATGAAGGTAAAATGAGTCCCACTCAGTCCCAGTCATGAAGCCTGGTTTGGGAATTATGTATAAAGCGTATTCAACCCTATTTCAATGAGTTTTTTATTATTATGATTTCAGATATCATATATTGCTTGAGACCGCAATTTTCTGCAGCAATAAACTGAACATTCTGCGGTAACAGTTTTAGAATGCTGTTTAAAATATTGGTAAAACTATAATATGGATGCTTAATATTCATTAGGCTAAAGTTCTTCAAATTGTTCATTTCCGTGTTGAAATAATTAATCTGAGGCTCAGAACAGTTCCGCAACAAAAGTGCAAAAATCTGCAGCATTATAACGTGAAATTCCGTGTCCCAAGCCATGTTCCGTAGACCATACTATTTAGCATGAAAGTTACTTTATTTTGGAGGTTGGCTTTCAGAAATGTAGGCACTAGTATATAATGATAAATGCTTTGATATTTCTTAGGGTTTGTAGTGTTTCCGATGTGTTTTGTTATGTGCCTGTTGTTGTTGTTGTTAGGCCTTTGCTACGCTGAGTTTGGAGCACGAGTCCCGCTGGCCGGCTCTGCGTACGTCTACAGTTACGTGACTGTCGGAGAAGTGTGGGCATTCGTGATTGGGTGGAACCTCATTCTCGAGTACATAATCGGTACGTCGAATAGTTTAATGCACCCCTCACTTTGATGATGATGATAGTGCTCTGTTTGAAGACAGGTCCTGGTGATGGTTATTTGTCTTACGTATTACTACGCATGGCGCTTACCACCGACCGACCAGGCCAGATGAGCACGGGTGGATGGCCAAAGGTCCTTACCATAATCCCGTAATCCTTCACTTTACACTGCAATATTTGAGTAGTACTTGACAACTACTTGTTCTGTAAGATGTCATCACATCTGACAATACAGACGAGGTTTCACATTGACATGGATTTCAATTGGCGTTAAATCATTCTGTTCTGTGGTAATTTCATGTTTAATTTTGGCTGTTTTGGGAGTGACTTATATATTATTACAGTCTGTGTACCCACAGGCCATAGGCTATAAAGCATAGGTTATGATTCACAGGCTATTAGTCAAAGGCTACCAGACATAGGTTATGAGTCGCAGGCTATTAGTCGAAGGCAATCAGGCATAGGTTATGAGTCACAGGCTATTAGTCGAAGGCAATCAGGCATTGGTTATGAGTCACAGGCTAGGAGACAGAAGCTATCAGGCATAGGTTATGAGTCACAGGCTATTAGTCGAAGGCAATCAGGCATAGGTTATGAGTCGCAGGCTATTAGTCGAAGGCAATCAGGCGTAGGTTATGAGTCACAGGCTATTAGTCGAAGGCTACCAGGCATAGGTTATGAGTCACAGGTTATTAGTCAGAAGCTACCAGGCATAGGTTATGAGTCACAGGCTAGGAGACAGAAGCTATCAGCCATTGGTTATGAGTCACAGGCTATTAGTCGAAGGCTATCAGCCATTAGTTATGAGTCACAGGCTATTAGTCAGAAGCTATCAGCCGTTGGTTATGAGTCACAGGCTATTAGACAGAAGCTATCAGACATTGGTTATGAGTCACAGGCTATTAGTCGAAGGCTATCAGACATTGGTTATGAGTCACAGGCTATTAGTCGAAGGCTATCAGCCATTGGTTATGAGTCACAGGCTATTAGACAGAAGCTATCAGCCATTGGTTATGAGACACATCTGTGCATTATGTGTGTATGTGTTATGTATACAGGATGTGCCGGAGTTGCGAAGGCCCTCAGTGCCTACATTGACTCTGTGGCTGTGCATTATGGGTGTTTGTGTTATGTATACAGGATGTGCCGGAGTTGCGAAGGCTCTCAGTGCATACATTGACTCACTATGTGGATATGTCATCAGTGACTATCTGAAAGTTCATGCGCCGATCAGCGTTGCGACCTTTTCACCTTATGCAGATCTCCTGGCCTTCGCCTTCACTGTCGTATTTACAGGTCTGATTCAGAGTGATATATTGAGTGTATTCTGTATAATAAGATGTTAAGTGAAAATTTGCTATTTTTAAAGATTTCAAATTTATAAACATGTTTTTGTGTCTTATAGCATGGCATTATAAAATGTAGGTCAACATATTCCTGTGATGATTTAGAAGATATTGAAAATGCCATTAACTGTAACTGTGTGAGATTTGTCTCTTTGTGAGCACCTGCTCACCTGCTATTAGTGTGCGCTATCTGTTGCTTTGATAGCGTCGGGCTGTGGGTTACGAGTGCAAAAACCGCTCGAGTCAAGCATCGGTCGACATGGTGACCTGGTTCTCTTCGTGCTTACATCGCAGCATTGTGCCTGGGGTCGATATTTTACAAATGAAAATGTTCAGAGAGTGGGGATATGATTTGCAAGAATGACTCGCTATAGTACCCTCAGGGCGTGTCTTCAAGTGTCGGAATATATTCATGAGAAGGAGATCTGTCATGTCGACAGCTCTCTCCATTATTACTATTACTGTCATTATTTACCTAATGTCTGATGATCAGCTTGCAGCTCTTCACTTTATCAATGATATCTGATGGGTAAATTAATTCAGTGATATTTTCTGTATAGACTTTTTGATGTTTGCCATTTTCTGTGCTGTTGAATATTCTCTGTGCATTCAGCTCTATATCATGTAAAAGAGATTACTGGTGTTTAGTCCTGTGACATTGGTTCATCATTTGCCATTTGGTACATGTGGGCTGGGATTAGCTCATCTGTTGCTATTCTGTGCACGTGACCTGTGATTGGTTAATTTATTGCTAATCTGTACACATTACCTGTGATTGGTTCATCTGTTGCTATTCTGACCTATGATTGGTTCATCTGTTGCTATTCTGACCTGTGATTGGTTCATCTGTTGCTATTCTGACCTGTGATTGGTTCATGTGTTGCTATTCTGACCTGTGATTGGTTCATCTGTTCTTGTAGTTGTTTTGTGCTTTGGAATGAAAGAGTCTTCTCTGCTCAACAACATCTTCACGATCGTCAATCTAGGTGTCATCTTCTACGCCTGTTTCTGTGGACTCTTCTGGGTCGACGGACGGAACTGGAACATTCCCAAAGAAGAGGTTAACGGTTTTCTTTTAAATTGTTACCTGAATTTGCCTGAGGTAGAGTGTGTAGGTGTGAGGGCACATGCCTCTGGCATGTGGAGAGTATTTGTACTTTCATTGCCAATGTCGCATGCAATATATCGCAATATCTATGATATATCACATGCGAACAATATATCACATGCGAACAATATATCGCATGCAAACAATATGTCGCATGCAAACAATATGTCGCATGCAAACAAGCTGGTATGAGTTCCTTCATGCATTCTCTGTGAAATGTTAATTTAAAAAAAAGCTCACTGTCATTCCTTGCCAATTAAACATTTGATTTCTTGCCTTTATGTATTCTTTTTGCTGCTTGTAAACTAAATACATGTGTCAATTGTTTATTTTTACTAAGACATGTTTCTGATCTCTTGTCTACCAAGTATTTACCAAGTGTCTCCTACCAAAACTAATTTGATATTCTGAAGTTGTATTAAGTGTTATTTGCCTGTTTTTGTGTCATTTTAGATATTTTGATTGTTAATTGTGGTAGATTGCAAATCCAGATGAAGATGGAGTTGGGGGTTTCTTCCCATATGGAGTACAGGGTACATTTGCCGGCGCTGCGACCTGTTTCTACGCTTATGTCGGTTTTGACATTATTGCCACAGCAGGTAACGTTTCTAAACGAGTTGCGGTTGTATCAAAATATCATAGTATATTTAATTTTTACTAAACTGGCATGCTAAGCACAATACTTTTTGATAAAAATGACGAGATAACTTATTTGTTATATTAAAATAACAAAATTCTTTGTTGAGTAGATAATTTAGTTCGATCTAAATTCTATGTTAATAATTGATAAATTCTGTTTTATATAACTTTATTTGTATTGAAGCAGTGAACATTTACACTTAAAGTATTGCTTTCCTAATTGAAGTTCAAATTTAGGACTTCCTATTTCAAGCCTTTTTATTTGGTAGTTTCTAGTGCTTTTGACCCGCCAATGGCGATGAGAGGTCAAATTTGGAAAGCTAATTTTTTTATTAAAACTTATGAAATGTTAGTTTGAACTGTATCCTTAGTTATGAATATCAGGCTATGAGGATTTGTTTACTTTGATGTAGGTGAAGAGAGCGTCAACCCAGCCAGGTCAATTCCTCGTGCTGTGATTGGCTGTCTTGTCATATGTTCTGTTGCATACATACGTAAGTCATAGTATGTTGTGTATACCTGTTTCTGTGTATGTGCATTTGGAAGTAGCATTATAATTATTGTTTAGAAATTTCATCTTTGAGTATCTTAAAAATCCTGCTCGTCAATTACGAATTTGAATAGAAGTCTGATAAGAATGTTGCGTTTGACTTAGATAATTCCTTAGAAATATCTAAGGGTTTGGCGACAAAGTCAAATGCAATAATTATTTATTTATTTTTTAAAGAGCTTTTTTGACCTTTGTGGCAACGGTATGAACATTATTCGTCCTAAATGCATTCATCGTATCTGTATCATTATTATTCTAGTTAATTTTTAATTTTAACTATAACATGCATAGTCCTGTTAATGCCTAGTTCTGTAAACATTAGTGGATATATTGTAGTTAAAATATTTTCTCACAGCTCTATTAATTTTGGAAATTTATGCAAAGTAATCCTCACAGACGTTTAATGCAAGTCAACGTTTAATCGTCAACGTTTAATGCAAGCATTTTTAATAACTTTCTTGTTCTAATAATGCTGTGTTATGGACACAGGTGTTATGCGTATCGTGCGATTGATTGCCTGTCTGTTTTTACATGTGCTATATATACAACATGATCAGCCATCAGATACCTCGTCCATTCTCTTTACGAATGGATTTTTATGTAGCCGTATTTACATATGATATTTTCAGCTGTCTCACTATATTGACATATATTCTATGAATAATAATCTTCTGTTGTCTTGCATTAAATTGTAGTGCCTGCTATAATTCTAACTCTAATGGTGCCGTACTATCAGATGGACCCTTCAGCTGCCCTGCCGGCAGCTTTCCGTTATGTCGGTTGGCCTATTGCTGCAGATATCATTTCTGTTGGAGCCATTTGTGCTCTGATTTCCAGGTAATCTCCAGTTTTGTATCATGGGTTGAAATCTTATTACCAGACCATTGCTTGAATATTGATGTAATATTCATGTATGTACGCAGAATTTGCAGATATTCATTATTATTATTATCGTTATCATCATCACTTGTTTGTAGTCTGCTATTCGTTTTCCCAAGATGTCTGTGCCAAGCCCAGGTATGGGCTACAACTAATGACCATGAGAGCTAATCGTTGGTTAATTTGTATGAGCGCATGCCCTTTTCTAATGCCAATTCTTACTGAGAATTGGGTGATTTCTCCTCCTCAGTGAAAGTTATTGTGTTGATTGTTTTGGTAGTGGTGGCAAGCGTAGGCTAACCCCATCACCATGTAGGAACCAAATAGCTGATGGTTGCAGTCTACGCTCATGCTACAGATCTGATCAGACTACCATCCCTTAGTAGTCTTTTATCACTTGCACTTCACTAGGTTGTACTGTGGCAGTATTCTCAACCCTCCCCCCCCCCCTATTACAGTGGCATTTATTCAATTAAATAAATGTTGATGAAAGATTCTGTTTACAGGTAAGCTGTTGACTTGTGTTTACTCGTTTTGATACTTGACTGGGACGCACAGACTATTAAATGTCAGTTTTTCGTTTGCTTTGTTTAAGTGTTTGAACGAATCACTGAGCATTGCTGTGAACTGCGATTTATGATTTGTTCATCCTGATTATAATCATCATTGTTTCACGCTTATGTCACCATGCAGACGCGTTAAGCAATGTCTGACATGTTCCCTAGACAGGTTTGCAAACTGTTTCTGTCAGCGCACTGAGAAGGAAATATAGCAGATTAAATTTAAGAGCTGATCAACAACAGTTTGAGCCTATGCTTTCGTTTTTTATTTGATGAAGCAGACATTTTATGATTTGATGCCCTTCTAATCACCAGTAATCAGCTCGTGTCGCCGCTCACATGAATAAAAACGTTAAAGTCTATTGCTTGGCTCCGATCTCAGTGGGTCATAGTGTTAACTTATGTTTGTTATTTATTTACAGTTATATGTCAAAACATGATTTCTTATTAAAAATGATATTGTCATTAATAATGTTATTGTGATTACAAGGTATTAGTTTAATCATATGATTAAAATTTTATTGTGTGTGACATTTTTATGGTTATGTGACTGAATGTGTGTAATTACACAAAACATTTGACGGTTGATGATTGTAGCGTATTGGTAAGCTGTTGTGCAATACCTTGTATAGTGTACATCTGTGGATGATTGTAGTTTGTTGTGAAATACCTTGTGCATCTGTTGATGGCTGTAGTTTGCTGGTGAGCTGCTGTGAAATGCCACGTATAGTGTACAGTTGTTGATGGTTGTAGCTTGCTGGTGAGCTGCTGTGCTATGTATAGTGTACGTCATGTTGATGGTTGTAGCTTGCTGGTGAGCTGCTGTGCTATGCCTCGTATAGTGTACAGCATGGCAAACGACGGACTTCTCTTCTCCTTCCTTGCCATAGTCAACGAACGCTTTCAGACACCTATTTATGCCACCGTCATTGCCGGCGCACTCACCTGTAAGCATATATATATATATTTCACAACATTTGATATGTTTGTTTTCACATTGTGTATACTGTACAGGGTGCGCCAAAAAAAACGGCCCCCCTAGGCAAAATTCCAATATTTTGGAATCGGTTTATTAGCGGAAGCTGAAATTTTACAGGGTTGAAGAGGAAGAAATTTGACATATTTC
>JAQFYQ010002947.1:0-11140 GCA_034694885.1 Buchholzia appendiculata
GAGACAGAGAGAGAGAGAGAGAGAGAGAGAAAGAAAGAAAGAAAGAGAGAGAAAAAGATACAGACAGACAGACAGACAGACAGAGGGAGACGGACAAAGAGAGTATGCCGAGTTTTCCGAAGTCCCGAAGCCAATAGAGAGCACCGACGTCATTAGGTTTCATTCTATAAGATCCTTATGCCAAGCGATATTGACACTGTTTTCGATGACGTCAAATATTTAACCAATATTACGCTGATTTATTTGTTATTAGATTGAATGAATCGTCTCTAATTGCACAATTGTATTGCTCATTAATTTTATCAGTGTATATTTATTTCTCTATTGTGAAAATTCTAATTAAACCTATAGATTATTCTCAATTGTACGGTATTTTGAAGCTGGGTATTATCTCTCGGTGTATCGATTGGTGTTATCTATCTTCTGCAAAAAATTGTTGGGACAAGGAAAAACGAATTAAATGGAGATCTTCAACAAAAAGTTAGGCTCAAATCATTTAGTTTTATTAGCAACATGCCTGTGATGTGGATATCACTTGATGATCGGAAGTTTGAATCATCAATATGTTGGACTGAAAATAACTTATTTTCGTAAAGCATTCGAACTATCTGCACAATCATGATCAGTTCAGCAATAGACCGTTTTGGGATTATACTCTATAGTGTTTGTAACTCTCTGATTAATCAACTTCCGGTGTGCAGAAAAGTGTAACATAGGATTGAATTTCGCACAAACTTCAAGTTTTCTAACAATTTAAGATATACGCCGTGTTGATATTAATTTGATTGCTTGTTATGCATTTGCGTGAAATAATTTGAGCTTCTTGACGAATA
This sequence comes from Buchholzia appendiculata, assembly GCA_034694885.1. Classification (NCBI taxonomy): domain Eukaryota; kingdom Metazoa; phylum Annelida; class Clitellata; order Enchytraeida; family Enchytraeidae; genus Buchholzia; species Buchholzia appendiculata. The sequence goes on from JAQFYQ010002947.1 coordinate 834, forward strand.
TTTTTTTTTTGGGGAAAAATCTGAAACATTGATGCGCAATTCATAGGCATTTTTATGGGGCTAAGACTCCCTAGTCTTGATAAGCGCCGCCTTTGAATTTTACCAGTGTACATGTTTGACCACATGTGCACACCACTTAATTATCCTCTTATCATGGCTCCCTTTGTAAACATTAATAATGCCGTAAACTAATTAGTTTATTTTTCCACCATCTTCGGTGACACGAGTAATTTGTAGAATTATTTCCGTATCGAATAGAATCTGCAGATTCTGCATGTTATAATGACATGAAATTAATAAATTAGACAAAAACAAACTACGGCGATTAAATTATCGACATTACGCGATGAATGGCTTGCCATTGTATGTCCTTCGCAAGTGCTCGCAAAAAACCGGAACCATCCCTGGTTAATCAATAGCATTCGAATAAAATATAATTATACGAATTAATAAGAATTATTTACGCAAATACCTATTCTGATTTAATTGCGTGATGCAAAATTTGTTAAACTCTTCAGCGAGATTAAGCAGATACAGTTTTAAAGAGAAAAATGGTCGACAGTCTCTAAAGCTTCCCCGTCATGAGTCGTCACAACAGCCGTACACGGCCACCAGATGGCAATGCCGTGTTGAACATATCGGCCAAAGCGATGGAATGCAGTGCAACATCGTCTAGTGGAGAGCCGAGGACTGTCTACAAGATCGTTGACTTTCAGGCAGAGTCAGGAGATACCAACGCATCGGATTCCAGTGATAGCAGTGGTCAGAGACATTTGAACCGAAACGACGTCATTGAGAGTTGTGACGAAAAGAGTAGTAGCGAGGAGGAAGAAGAGTCAAGTAGCAGTGACGCGAATAGTCTACTGTTATCTCTGGCCGAGCCAGGTCAAAGTTCAGACGATGATGATGCTGAGTTTTGTCAACTGCGTTCTACGATGATCAAAAGCGCCATCCAGCGAGCGCTGGACGAAGTAAGCGGGTCTCACAACGCGGAGAATGTTAGCGGCAAAAGAGCCGAGGTGAAGTGTAGAAGAGCGTCTCGCGGTCGGTCTCGTAAAGATCAGCAGCACGCAGATAAGCATGTCCGCGGCAGGTCACCGTACAGAAACTCAGCTTCTAGATCTCATTCTCGCAAGTCATCCAAATGTCGCCCTCGTACACGATCCACTGGCATTCAAGAATCCGATGATGATGAATTGTCGCCAGCTTGCCCCGACCAGACTTACCAAGATTTCGACGTACTCAACCGCGATGATCAACTTAGCGAAATGCGTGTAAAACAAAAAACTCCCCGTTCTGGTCGAGCATCATCAGTACAAGAAAGAAAGATCACAGTCCAGAAATTGGGCTTGCCAGCCACGAAAGCAGGTACGCACAGTGACTCAATCAGTCATGAGACCGATAATAGAACACACCTTGAAGGCCGCCAATCAAGGCATCGATATCGATCACGTGGGATACGCAGGAACAGCTCAACTGATAGGCACAAGACAGACAGATCAAAACGCTCCATAGTAGAAAATACCGCCAAACCGGAATATGCACAAGTTAACCACAGCCACAAGCCTCCTGAAGATAAAAAGCGTTCTCCGAGCGTTAAACGTCATGGTCGGCACAAGCCAGGAGAACAAGATCAACAGATACATAAGTATAAGTGTAGTGATGATGAACCATTAAGTGCACGTCACCGTCACGCTGTAATGCCTGACAAGAAGAAGCCCCAGGACACCGATGAGTCTTGCAAGAAACGCAGTAAACACAAACGGCCGGACACATTTGTGTCTTGTGATCAGGAAACTACGCAGAGTGCTCATCATACGAGGAAGTCTTCCAACAAACTCAAAACGACAGAAGAGAAACATATCCCTAAATCTCCTCGTTTTCGCACAGCAAATGCAGACAAGCGTTTCGGTCAATCTGACAGTAAAACAAAGAAATCTGACAGACTATGCCGCCATAAAGAGTGCGAAAGATGCACTGTTGCATTTGATGCTTGTAATCAGGACAGATCTTCTCACACGAGTAATTATAATGGACAGATCAGCGATGACAGCCTATGTATTTGTGTTTGTCCGACTTGCAAGAAAAAATCCGGTAGAATGCTCCAGTCTCGCGAGTCCAATGATAAAGTTCTCGAGTACGATTGCCAACTGTCTGACAGCAGTTCAGTTATATTGTCTGAAATGAGACAGGAAGAAGAGGAATCTGATGAAGAAATGCCATCGTGTCATCGTTGTCGTGCTAACAGAAACCAGTGCAGTCATATTTCTAATCGCAGAAACGATTCCTATTGGAGCGAGGAAGATTTGCGGGAGAGCGACGTGCACATAGAAACTAATCTTTCCTACAACGAAGCACAATCTGAAGAAACTGAACCGGATTTGAGGGAGATTCAAGCTGCCGACAAAAGACGAGGTAAAAGCATGGAAAGATCTAATTGTTCGTCGTGTGAGGAACATCTGCAGAACAAAACTGAAAACCTTCGATGCCGCACGCAGTTCACTAACCGATGTAGAGGATCGGCGGATGCAAAACATTTTAACAAGGCGATCAACTACAAAGACACAACAACAGAAATCTCACGTTCAGGCAATCCAACAAAGCCTGTACACCATCAGCAAAAATTTCGATCTGACACCGACGAAGTAAGTAACATCAATCGATATAACACAGCCAATCCAGAGGAAGATGCATTGCATGAAGGAAACACAATTAAACCGAACGTGGAGGAGCTGTGCAAGGCAGTCAAGCATGACTACATCACACTGCAAGAAGAAAGGTGTCGCTCATGCTCACAGAAACAAAGCGTCGTGTCGCCTCGTGTTAGGTCGCAGGATCTGTTTGTCACTTCATCATTACCAATGTTTAGGAAAACTGAATCTGTTGTTTCGAAACAACGGCATACTGATGGAAGATCTTGTCACCCGATTGATGTTGCACATCAATTTGAAGAGATCAACAGATACCGAGGTTTGACCAGCAAAAGAGATGCCGCAGTAGACGAGAGAATGGCCCAGGACGTGATCTATCGTAAGCAACTGTCGGATGATTTTGAACAGAGTCAAGCCATAAGAGCCAGAACATCTATGCATCCCAATCTCAGCCGTGTCAGACATGTCAGCCGCCTTTCCTTGATTGACGAGGCAGATTCGCAGGACGAAACGATGTCATTGCCAACGAGTTGTCGCAATACCTTCAGCTCGTCTGGTTACCTGCCAGCTTTCACTAGGCATCCCACCGCTACCACCAACGCTAGTGCCGATTCAGATCTTAACATACACAATATACAGTATCCGTACGGTGAAAGGCAAAGGACAGGAAAGATTATGCTACAGAGTACTTGCATGGCAGATGACATGCAAATGCTCGAAGTTGAATCCATGCCTATTGGACAGATTTATATAAAACAACGTCCACCCGCGGAAGAGAAGAATGATCTTTGTTGCGATGATAGAAAGAGCAGTGAGATTAGCTGCGCAAGCAGTAAGCCAGCAAACGAACTAACAACTAGTGATAAGTCGTCTACGGAAGAAAGTAGATATCGCTACATTTTGGACAAACAGAAAAGATACAGAAAACAATCGCCGCCGCCGAAACGTGAAATAAACAAGACAAAACGAGTCATTGATATTGGTACGCAAACAAAGTGCACTAGGAGCGTTTCGCCAGCTAGGAGAGAGATTTTCGTTGAACACGAAAACTCACTGCAAACCGATAACTCTAGATTGAGGCTGCTGATAGGCGACTGCGTCAATAGTATTCCCAGTACTTGTAAAGTTCAATACGTCTCGCAAGTTCCTGAATATGGTCACATTACATATGTTAACGATTCCGAACAGCACTGTGACAGAGAAGAGGCTTTTGAGGTACGCTCAGAAGATGAGTCCTTTGATGAACCATATCGTCGCACTATGCGTAGAAAATTGAACAAAGGAAATGATGAAGAAAGATTTATTAAAACACCGAAAGCTGCTTTGATGGTAAGAGAAGATTCCCGTGTGTCAACGGCCATGCAGACGGAAGCAGACAGTTTTGAGAATTCGAGAGAAGAAGCTGGCAAAGCACAAATGAAAAAATCGTTACACTCGCAGACAAACATACCTCTTAAACGTTGCAACGATATGCGACATAAATATACTTGCAGTACAACGTTGAGCGGAAATCCAAGCAGAGAGAATCACCGCTCGGCTTCCAGCTGCAGTCCAGCAGTTGCAGTTTTGAGGAACCGCAAAACGAAATCGGAAGGAAAACTTAATGAAGACGTCTCGAAGTATGGCAGCAGTCTGACGACAGTGTATAGAAAGACTAAATCAGAAGGAAGGGTCATCAGTGGGGGCAGATCATCCAAACGCCGTGTTAGTACTTTAACTCGAGACAAACTCGGATCACAATGTTTTGAACAGACCGACAGCAACCGAGAGTTCCTGTTGGGAAAAGCACCACATTCTTACAGGGAGAAAATGCAAACGGCCAGTGCAAAATCACAAACCCCAGAAATGACAGCAGCATATGAAAAGCGACAGTCGAATGGAGAATATGAGGTTACTAACGCTGTCGATTTGACGAAAGAAAGCAAATACATCGATTCAGGGGAATCCGGACCGCAACTCTTGAAAGCTTCAAACCGCGCTCAGAGACCTCTCATAAACAAACAGAAAATCCTTTTAAATGCTAGTAATCATCGAGATTCAGACTTGTTTTACCAGTATCATCAGCATACCGATGAACAAAGCAGCGATTGCAGTGACCGATTTGATCAATTGCTTGACGATGTACCACGCTCAGTTTCTCGTCCACTTCCACGTCCAGTTGCTCGTCTACTTACTCGCTCATTTACCAGCCCCGTTGCTAGTCCAAGGGTAAAGAACAAGACAGATCTGAAACAAATTTTAACTGGTACATCCAATACCGCGGAAGGAAGTCGCTCTAACACTGAAGAACATCATGATATAACTCCGAGTGTTTCAGAAAAGAGCATTCGGTCGGAAACTATGACGAAGGCAGAGCTGCTCGCCTTAAAGGAGCAATTGCTGAAGAATCTAAAAAGCGTTGAAATGACTATACAGGGCACAATTCCTCAGGATGACCAAGAACTCAGATCATCACCGCAAATATCGGATATCGAACGGGACGCCTACAGTGATGTCATCGTTAGAACAAATTCCTGGAAAAAATATGACCCGAATGATGTCGCTTATTCTGATAAGCTGCTAAATTGCGAAGAATCACTGTGTAGCGTTGACCAAGAGGACCAGGATCAGGATCAACCAAAGTATTTCCACGACAGAAAATGTTACAGTGGAAAATTCAAGCCAGCGGAAATTGAAACGAGTTCATCGTCGCACAAAGTAAACAAGCTTCCAATTCCTATACCCAGATCATCAAAATCCACTCCAGGCACTAGCAACATTGTAAGAAGGCCGGTTGTTACACCGAGGATGTCGAAGACGGAATCCAACACATACAAACCTGTTGTTTTGTCGAGCGATTTTCAATTAGAAGTAATACAGTCGTCGTGTGAACTAAACACGCAGCTCAACGAATCAAATGTCGTGCAATACCAGACAAGCGCCCAACATCATGCTTTTAGACATTCGGCCCCGCAATATCCAGTCGTTTTGCGTAAACACGACTCCGAGTACGCTGGAATGGCCGGAGACCGATCGATAATGAGTAAAACCCACATCAATGCCTCCAGAGAAAATGTTGCAATTGAAATAAACGGCAAATCAATTTCTCCAAAAAGCAAGGCATCGGAGCATGAAGGGCAAAAGCGCAGAAGTACACCACATGATGTTCTGGAGGCAGGCGGACGGAAGACGTCAGGTAACTCTCCTGGTAATCATCGTCGTCCTAACTCACCGCGAAAGAGTGCCAAAATTGAGAAACAGGAATACAACCAGGATGAGATTCGTAGACATAAGAAAATATTGGAAAAGTACCGAAGCAGTCTCCGAAAACTCGGACAGATTAGCCCGGAAAACAACGATGTGAAACACCTGATTGATTCTTCTGCACGCTCGTCACCAAAGCACGTGCATGATAATTCTCCAAGATACCCTGAAGATTCCCGCGGTAGCTTGTCACCCAAACATCTGAAAGACTCCCGCGGTCATACTTTGTCGAGTAATTTCGAAAGTCTAAGAGGTCGAACTTCCCCAAAGGAAATGAATCAATTCAGAAGTTCTTCTCCTAAACAGCATGGCGATACAAGAGGGCGGTCTTTTCCATATCTGGATCAATCCCGCACTACTTCTCCACAACACCTTGGTGATTTACGAGGGCGCTCTTCTCCATATCTGGATAAATCCCGGAGTTCTTCTCCACAACACCTTGATGATCCCAGAGGGCGCCCTTCTTCTTCGTATCTGACTCAATCCCACAGTTCTTCATCAAAACACCTTGGCGATCCCAGAGGACATCCTTCCTTAAAATATCTCGATCAGCTCCGCAGTTCTTCTTCAAAACACCTTGATAATTCCAGAGGGTCCTCTTCTTATCTGAATAAATCCCAGAGTTCTTCTCCACAACACCTTGTTGATCACCGAGGACAATCTTCCTTAAAATATCCAGATCAACCCCGCAGTTCTTCTCCAAAACACCTTGATAATCCCAGAGGGTACTCTTCTTCGCATCTTGATCAACCCAGCAGTTCTTCATCAAAACACATTGGTGACCCAAGAGGACACTCTTCCTCAAAATATATTGCCCAATCCCGCAGTCCTTCACCGAACCACCTTGATGACACCAAGAAACGGTCTTCTCAATATCTGGATCAACAAAGCTGTTCCTCTTCAAAGCACCTTGGTGATCCAAGCGGGCGATCTTCTCCCTATTTGGACCAATCCCGCAGTGCTTCTTCCAAACATCTTTGTGATCCTAAAGGACGCTCTCCTCCCTCATACCTGAATAATCCTGGCGGACGCTCGTTTCCTATCTCAAACAATCATAACGCCACCATTCTACGCGACGACAAGAAACCGCATGATGGCGATTACAACTACGTCACAGTGACCTCAGAGTTCGACAACAAACTAATTCACTCCGACAGTAAGTCCTGCATCGATCTGAGAATCAGCATTGACACGGAAGACGACGAGGACGAAGACGACGACGATGAGAATGCTATCGAATACGAAGCAGAGGTCAAAATGTCTGACTCAGCCCTACTCGCAGCGATAGACCGTGAACTGATACGCGATCGTGTCGAGAAGTTAAAGCGTGTCAGTGAACCGGCGATAGTGTTGAGAGATGACGTGAAGGAGAGAAGTGCAAGTGATTCACTCATCGCACGCAAGAATCAAAAGTGATACGTTCAACTGCCACAGAACTGAGAGACTCTTGTTTTGGTTCTTTTGTTTGTACGTCGCACGGTTATTATTTCGCGTCGCAGTTACTATTTCATTCGTTGAACCCTTATCTTTGTTGCGATATACGATGTGAGCGGATAATGCAGTTATATTCTTTAAATTAACTAATATTACCTAAAAAATTTAACATCTACCGTACATAAGTTGTTTCAAAATGTCATTTGTTCTAGCAATTAAATATTAAACTGCCTTCATAAATGACTTCACGAGAGTGTACGACATTATAAAGTGTACAACTGATTACATAAAATAACTGCTGACGTGTACGATTGATGACGTGTACGACTGATGACGTGTACGACTGATGACGTGTACGACTGATGACGTGTACGACTGATGACGTGTTAGACTGATTACGTGCATGACTGATGACGTGTACGACAGTTGAAGTGTATGAATAATCAAAGTGTTTAATTAATCAAGTCTATGACTGATCAAGTCTATGACTGCTCAAGTCTATTACTGATCAAATCTATGACTGACTATTAAAGTCAATGACTGATCAAGTGTACGAGTCATATACTTGATCAGTCATATACTTGATCAGTCATAGACTTGATCAGCCGTACACTTGATTAGTCATAGACTTGATTAGTCATACACTTGATCAGTCATAGATTTGATCAGTCACAGACTTGATCAGTCATACACTTGATCAGTCACAGACTTGATCAGTCATAGACTTGATCAGTCATAGACTTGATCAGTCATAGACTTGATCAGTCATAGATTTGATCAGTCATAGACTTGATCAGTCATAGACTTGATCAGTCATACACTAATCTAATTGACCCCACACATATAAGGAAATTAATAAACCACAATGCATCCTGATTACATTTAATTATATTTATACATAGTTTTCAAAAATTGTTTGCATAATTCTAACAGATTCACCTGCTTACTAATACAAATAGATTCCAGATAATAAACTATTACAATAGCTGCAGACACAGATAAATACTGTACACTGTACAGCATTAGTACTGTACTGTCCAAAATTGTAAAAATTAAAATGCCATCAAATGTTACAACAAAACACATGGAAAATTATCAAAATACAACATTGAAACTAAATATAAATATTAAAAATAACAGAAAAATATGAGTGAAATAACAGAAGAATATAGTATTGTAGGAAACATTCTTGCAAAAGACAGTCGTACATCCACTCTCCTATATCACAATGACTAGGAAATAAAAACAGCTTTCTTTCTATCTGTAAGTCTCAGGCAAACTTGCCAGTATGCATCTCACGGTAGAAGCAACATCAGAATATTAGCATAACGTGCACGTTTCTCACTACATTCTACATACAATTACTCACCAACAGACAATACATGCTAAAATAAATCTTACACTAATCATTATCATTGTATGTCCAAATTTAGATAGACATTTTCCATGGTTTACACGTCTCCATGCCCCGGTTGCATATTTGGAAACGGTTTCAGAAATCTCTCCATATAAAGGTCGGTTTATATCTCTGTAAAAATAAGCTTTAATATATGTGAACATCATCCAAATATCTCTGGCTCTGCCCACAATAGTCATCCTAAACATGCTTAAATGTAAACCGACCATACTACGGACAAATGAGTGGAAACAAATGTGACCCGGGTTGACATTATGCATCACAATTGCATGCATTATTACGCACACAATTGCATGCATTATTACGCACACAATGAATGCATTATTACGCACACAATGTATGCATTATTACGCACACAATGTATGCATTATTACGCACACAATGTATGCATTATTACGCACACAATGCATGCATTATTACGCACACAATGTATGCATTATTACGCACACAATTGCATGCATTATTACGCACACAATGTATGCATTATTACGCACACAATTGTATGCATTATTACGCACACAATGTATGCATTATTACGCACACAATGTATGAATAACTTTCACATTACCAGGTCTGGTCTGTATTGGCCTCTAATCAACACTTTTCCATGACCGCCTCGGAACTGATATTTGGCCGGTAACACTGGTGGTAACCGGCACGCTCAATACTGAAGCAATAACTTACACACTGATGCCCTTTAAACATCATGAACTTGACGCCATGACCCTGACGCCATAACTTGACGTCAAGCCCTTGACGTAATGCCCTTGACGTCATGCCCTGACGCCATGCCCTTGACGTCATGACCCGGACGTCATGACCCTGACGCCATGCCCTTGACGTCATGCCCATGACGTCATGCCCTAGACGCCGTGCCCTTGACGTCATGCCCATGACGTCATGCCCTAGACATCATGCCCTTGACGCCATGACCTTGACGTCATGACCCTGACGTCATGACCCTGACGTCATGCCCTTGACGCCATGACCTTGACGTCATGACCCTGACGTCATGACCCTGACGCCATGACCTTGACGTCATGACCCTGACGTCATGCCCTGACGCCATGACCCTGACGTCATGCCCTTGACGTCATGCCCTGACGCCATGCCCTTGACGTCATGCCCTTAACGTCATGCCCTTGGCGTCACTATCTTGACACTTGATACAGATCCCAGTTGACTTTGCGCAGTAGATGTCACCGAGAAATAGATCAATCAAATAAACTTGTAACACAAAAATCAATATCAAAATTGTAAACGAATATAAAAATAAAAACGAAGGAAATTAAACTGTAATCAAACAATTTTGAGCAGTACACAAAATGACACGACCATGGTTTAGAACGACATGGCGCTCACAAACAGTAATCTCTGGAAACCAGTTCTACGTCCATTGTAACATCTAAACACTGATAATCATTATCATCTACCTGTCTACTCATTATCATCTACCTGTCTACTCATCTACCTGTCTACTCATTATCATCTACCTGTCTACTCATTATCATCTACCTGTCTACTCATTATCATCTACCTGTCTACTCATTATCATCTACCTG
>JAQFYQ010002948.1:0-11140 GCA_034694885.1 Buchholzia appendiculata
TTTGTCTGAGTTGAGAGGCGTGGAGTTTGAGGTGGTTTGCAAGAGGTAGGATTTCAGTTTCGGCGTGGAGGTGTTGGTTGATTAGTCGTCTCATCAGGTAGATCATTGGCATAAACTGTTTATGTCTAAATTGTGTAATATGTTATGCTTTGTACATTTAAATATACACTGTACTATACCTGTCTATACATAGTCTACACCTGTACTGTTGTTGTCAAATTCAACTGATTGATGGAAAGTATCGATCGGTTCTCTGGCACCTTGACAGTGAGGATGAATGCCTCTGTGAGGTTCCATCGGGAGCCGATGTTCCGACGTTGTTTCTGCTGGAACTGATCCTGTGCTCATCACAGGCATCTTGGCGAAGTGAATAGTGGGCTTCAGAGAGATGACGATGAAGCGCATACACTGGGGCCATTTATTATGTAAATGCGGTGCATTCTATTGTATTTAGTACACAGTGAATTTACGTCTGTGACTTTCAGATAAATAAGAACTCGCCCACCCATGACGGAGAGCATGACGTCGACGATTCCAAGCAATGCTACGACGACATTTCCTCCGAGTCGGACGTGGACGAGTACGGCGCTGAGTACGGCGACGATGTCGATGACGACGCTGTCACTGACGTGGGACCTGCCGACAGGAACACATCCCAGCCTGGTGACTCCCGAAGTAAAACGCAGAAAGTGTTCGTTCCAAAGATTCCAACCGTCGAACGGAACGAGAAGAACTTTGCCGACGAGTGCTCAGAGCCGGGCACCGACCGATTCTCCTACGACAGCCGCGAGGAAGGTGGCGACGACGGAGATATGAACGGCAAGGAAAGAGATGAGGAGGACGACAGGTCAGTGCGTCGAAGAGTTGTGAGGCAGGCTGACGAGTGAGGGGATCCGCTTGATGTGTGAATCATGCATGAACTATTTGCCTAAGATCTGTTTGTTTGTGATCACTTTCAGCTGAATTTATCCTAATTGTGACATGTTGTGACTGTGTGACCATGGAATATGAACTGTTTTCTGTTTTCTTTGTTAGAACACGTTTTCAGCGTCATTAGTAGTTCTATGCTGTTTGGCTGGACATTGGCATCAACATTTTCACAATCATTATCACAGTATTGATCCCCTTGAAATCAAACATCCAGCTTTGTTCAAGTGTTCTTCATCCTCCCATTTCGTCTCCGTCTCTCTGTCTAATGCATGTCCACTGTTTTTTACGTGTGTGCTATTGCGTACAAATATTCAAATTGTAGCCTGTAACTGTGCCAGATACTGGCACATTGATCTTTGATCTACCCCGCTTATTCTTTGTATTTTTCTCGTCTAAATGTGCTAAAAGATTATAATCTGCAGAATATATCCATGTCACTCTGAATGCAGGCTATATTAATTACACTCTATATTAATTAATTAGTTTCTTGCCTATTGTTTGAATCGTGTGTGTTTAGGTTTTGATATTCTTAATCTTTATTTATTAGTAGCGTTGTTATTGAGTTTTTGAATTGTTTTGTTTTTTCTGTTTAATGTTGAACGTTTTTATTGTTGTGACAATTATTCTAGTCTTGCGTTGGAACTCGGTGATAAGTGGGACGGGCTTTGTAGTGTGTGGGATTTTGATCCTGGAGTGCGAGTCATTGGTGACTGGACTTTGATTTTACAGAGCTTTGATGATGATGATAGTGCTCTCTGTCTGAAGACAGGTCCTGGCGATGATTATTTGTCTTATGTATTACAACGCATGACTTAACCACCGACCGACTAGGCCAGATGAGCACGGGTGGGTGGCCAAAGGTCCTTCCCGTACAGACCTTTAGGGTCTCGTAAATAATTGTAATATATGCCTACATTTGTTCAATTCTGCGTTGTTATTAATTGTCAGATATTACAATACCTTCATTATGTTTATTGTGTAATTGACCTGTGGAAGGAATGTCTTTTATGGTTGGTGACATCTAACCCTTTCTGACTTTAAAACAGTGACTTTAAATGTTGACTATATCCATGTACATGTGGAACAGTGCAAACCATGAGAATGTTGGCGTCAGAAGGGCATCCGACTGTAATTCGTTTTGCTTGATTATTATAATTCATAAATGGTTGTGTGATAAGTTCTCTGATTTTGTTTATCAGCCCGAGCATGCTCGACTATGTTTCCAGTTTGTGACATCTAATCGTTGCGGAGTGCACTGTGTGTGGACCGTGTTTCATGGGAAAAGTCGTTGTTGGAAGGCTAATCATGTAGACAATGGAAGGCAGATGATTAAATGATGATGATAAATGAAAGTGCGGACATTGAACATTTGATGTTGATCGGTTGTGACCTTGAGCATATGTACAATTAGACATTGTGTGCGACATCAGTTGGCTTCGGTTTATTTGTAAGTTTATTACATGTCGACGCATCACTTCGTGATGCAGATTTGCAACTACAGTACATACTTTCTAGACAGTGTAAAATCAGATTTATAAATTGGAAAAAACCGAATCGGTGAACTTGTTCTCTATTTTGAATTTCTCAAAGCGAATCCTGAACAGGTTTCTTTCTAAATTAATTCTATGAGTATAAGGGCTGGTTGTGAATATGACGATCGTCATATTGGTGATCGGTGACCCTAAATGAGATAACTATAAGCCATTGCGCTATGGCTAATTAGATTGTAATCTTTGCGTTGCTAATGGTTACTAAAGCTATGATGTAGCTGTACAAAACCTGTATAGCATTACATTAACTAGAAGATTTCGCTGGAGACTTATCAAAACTCGTACAAATTCTTCATTATAATTACATTAGTATAAAAATCATGTCAATCAAGATGTATAAATTCATACCAAGCAAGTCTTTCGTTACACCAGCACGTACAAGACAAATAGTCACTGCAGAATATGATACACATAACATTAGTTCTCTAAAATGTATTCTACTCCATTCAATGTGTAAATAATCACAGTTATCATAATAATATTGCTCAAAGCTAAACGAATTCATCAGGTAGAAAAATATAATGCAATACGTAAAAATATTCACATATATAATAACACCGGCATTGATTAATCTACCATGGCTAAGGCAATAAGCTTCCACGATTACGTCAATTGTAATGTAAATCAGTTTGTATCAAAATGTTCATAAACACTGTACCCAAACTATAACAACACTATACCCAATCAACAATATGTACAAATTAACAGTCTGTATGCAATATAATACGATATGTACAGTTGCATAAAATAACATCAACAACATAAAAAGAAATAAATTAAATGTAACAATTGCTTACGGCTCTCCAGCAATGGGTTTGCCATGGATATATTTTTATGTTCAACATGTTCTCAGTTCAGGGGGTTTGACCTCATCAGAATTGTCCTTATCTACATCGGCGGAATATAGATGTGTGGCACAACGTGCTAGACAATCATCATATGAGTGTGCTGAACGCTGAAGATTTGTACTCAATTAAACACAGGTAGTCCCAGGATTTTTTTTAAATTTTGTTAGGGGGGTTTATTTCCCCAAATTTGTGAAGACTTTTTCTCAAATGGTTACTTGGGGGGAGGGAAGTTGGAGCTTCCCAAAAACATTGACGACTTCTTTCCAATTTCAAAAAACCCATAAATATAAAAAAATTATTCCGAGAGGGGTTTGAGCGGTTTTGAGATCATTTGGGGTTTGAACACGAATAAACCCTTAAATACGGCCATGATTAAATGGATTGGTTCATAGACTTATTTATTATTAATCAAAATCCAAAAATGCATATGCTTTGTAGAGTTACATACAGCGAGCATGCATGTCAATGAAGGAGGATTTAAATGAACAAGAAGTTTATCAAATCAGTACTGTGAAACACAAACTATGAATTTCAAGTACGTATAAATCAAAGAATGTTGGATAAAGTGGAATGTACAAGAAAAATAACAACAAAAACAAAGTTCATAAAAACAGAACAAAATGGGATTGAATCATTAATAAGTCTTTGTACACAGTTCCTACAATTTGTGATTATGCATACAGTATAACAAATAGGACAAGCAAGATGATATACAGAGATATGTCATCAATCACATTCATAAATATAAAAATTATCACAAAGTTCAGACGGAATTCACACTGTTAACAATGTCACTCGATAACGTGTCGTTCTGTTTTGGATTTCGAATATGGTGTGTAGGGAGGGGAGGTGGCAGATAAACAAAATATTTTAACAGGGAACCTAAGGAGGAAAAAATAATTGTCAGCGGGCACATAAAAAGGAGAAATAAATGAAAATTAATCCATATTTTTGGAGGGTTCCAATTATATGTAAGTCAGAATCAAATTTTCTCACAACAAGGCCAAATTTCTCAAGTGCCCAGAAAGTTTATCAGCATATTTATTACTGTTTTTTTTTGTTTCCACTTGGAGCTACATAAGCTACATGTATATCCAAAATTATTTACACACAGAAACTGGTTCGGCCGGTGACACCGGTGTGGCACATTTATTTGTTGTTGTTTTACTACAGGGTTCGCAGCTACCTTCATTCATCATCATCATCATCATCATCATCATCATCACATGTAATCTTCTAAAAGAAGGTTGACTACCTTCATCATAGAGTCCTCACAAGTTAACAATGAAGCATCATGCGGCTGATACCCGTGTGCTGCTTCAGCATGATAATGGCTAATACCTGCCACGGTACAGCTGTTCAGTGTTCACGCAGAACTATTAAAACCTGCCGAGGTACAGCTGCTCAAGCAGAACTATTAAAAGCAGCTGCGGAACAGCAGCTGCTTCCATACAATGACTACTGCACGCCGACGTACTGTGCAGCTCCCTCAGCTCAACGACTAATATCCGCCGCTGTACATCTCCCTGAGAATAGTCTTCGGTGCGTAGCCGGTCTCGTTGTTGACGTTGGTTACCCGCCACCAGTTCTTTTCGTCATTCACCACCTGTGTACACACAGTCATAACACACTTTGTACAGTATGTACATACTACATACACACAGTTATAACATACACTTTGTACACATGTACATACTACATACACAAAGAGTCATAACATACACTTTGTACAGTATGTATTGTACATACTACATACACACACAATCATAACATACACTTTGTACAGTATGTACATACTACATACACACACAGAGTCATAACATACACGTTGCGTAGTACGTAAATTGTACACAACACGACGTCCTAACATACACTTTGCACGTACTGTAAGCTGTGTACATACTACCAGTGACGTAGTCCTTGGCCTTGATGCCTTGCCTTAAGGCTGCCTTGAGGCACTCTACTGCCTTGCCTTGGCCAATTTTCCAAATGTCTTGCCTTGAAGAAAAAATGCCTTGGAAAAAATGCTTTGACCTTGAAAAAAATGCCTTGACAATATCATTTTAGTATGCCTTGGCCTTGATTTTGTGCCTTGATGCTGCCTTGAGGCACTTTACTGCCTTGCCTTGACCAATTTTCCAAATGCCTTGCTTTGGCCTTGATAACGAATGCCTTGGCCTTGCCTTGAGAAAAATGCCTTGACTACATCACTGACGATAGCCGACATTTATGAAGTTTTGGATATCGACTTGGATATAGTTGATGCTATTATCAACTCTCCAATAATTGAAATATGCGTACTGTATTAGGGATGGAACGTTACCGTACGTCAATGGTAAAAAGTTTTGTTGTTGTTGCTGGAGTCGGTGAAAAACTCTGGACAACCATTTTTATAACCATGTATCAGATTCTAAGCAACTAGCAACGTGATACAATTACTCCTATAGATGCGTCGGTGACATCACTTAAATTTGACAGGATTACTTATAATTTTGTTTTGTAGTTTTGAAATAACTATTCATACTATTTCTGTAATAATGAGTAATTATTCATAAAGGTAGTAATTACAATTAAATACAATTTTGATTGAATACCATAGTTGTTATGTACAGTATAATTTACTGTTTGACTATCAATAATTTGTTTTAAAAAAATCACTGTATAACCTCGTGGAGATCATCATGAGCATAAAAGCAGCACATAATCATAATTTGTTGATCTTATTGGCTTGTAACCGCATCATTTATAAGTTTACAGCATTATTTAGAGCAATAACATTTGCCAAATATTTGAATAAATCACATTAATCACATTGCCAGACAAGATTAGGCTCAACGTTAATCATAAATATATTTGAAAATGTTGATATTATATCGTTTTTCTCTGTGACAGGATGGTGAACACAGCTTTAGCCGAAGAAATGAAGTCGATTCACGCTGTAACGTTAAAAACATTAACGCCAGAACAGTGGGAGAAACAGAGACAGGCTTCATAGCTAGACTAGCTACTCTCAAGCGATCTTATCTTGCTGAGCATTGTCGAAACAGTTGTTTCCAAATGTACATTTATAATTACAAACTCAATGGTGAATAGTTATTCCAATCTCACTGGCCCAGTGAGGTCAGGTGTTATCGTAGCAGTGCTGCTCGAATTACGGTGGGGGGGGGGAGGGAGCGGAACAAGGGTTTCCCCACTGGGTTTCATTATTCACCACTGATCCTCAATTTTAGCATTTATCTCCACTAGGTGGGGAAAACTAAAAACAGATCGATTTTTTATACAAATTCAAAACAAGTTCTCTCGTCCCACTCGCTGAGTTTCAGTAATTCCAAGCACTGTATAGTAGTATGTCCGTGTTCCTGCACACACTCCACAAGGTTAGCAATGAGACTGTTGGCAATAGGAAGTGCATTCGACAGTAGCATCTTTTGATTTAAAGATATTACAAATTAGGATGTAATGTATGCTATCATAGTTGTAGATCAACACAAGCGTTCTGTACCCAAATGACCTTATGATCCAATCTATTGTGATGGTATCTGACTGTGACAGTAGTATGCATGGTCCGATATAGAACATTTCTATAACGAGTGTCTTTCATGTATTGTGTACGATTGGTTTTGCAAGTGTTGTATTAAATCAAGAGATAATTATGCGGTTGTCAATTCTCAATTTTTTAGATGAATGAATATACACAGGATGACAATAGGTCATAAATTTTATAATAAACTATATAAAAATGTTTATGCTTTATTATTGTTTTGAAATTAACTGCAAATAATCTCAACACATTTAATTCTTTATTTGTTTAATTAACACTTCACATGTAAAAGTTCTGCCGGTAATCAGATAACTTGGAAGAGAACTGTTGCAAACGAGTCTAATGTACAAAATAACGAATCTGGTTTACATCTCAGCAACTATATACAAACGACGGATATTTGAATAGTAAGTAAAATAAACATGTAGCAATATTCTTCAAGACTATCATACATATCATAAGCAAAGCACAGTTAGTTCATAAACTGTGCCTTCCGTTTTATAATTTAACTTCATATTCTTGAAATTGTAAGGCAAGAAGTATAATGGAACTTCATTACAAATTACTGCAGGTAAATAAGAAGCAGATCTTTTTCTATGAATTCTGTTCCACAGCGAAAGATCATCCACATAATTGTGCACACACACACACACCACTGCTTTGCCACTTTCCAAACCTCATCTAGTGCTGAAATATATCATGTACATGCAATATGTCATACATGACAGCTAATCACAGAATTCTGCGGTCAGCTTAAAAGATTTATTCACTGGCTAAGCAGTCAGCTTTTCTGTTCTTTAAAGTCCTATATTTAGGCGTTCCTTGGTACACTCTCTACTGGTTACATAATCATCATGATCTGTTTATAGTCTACTCTCAGCTTTCGCCTAAAATGTCTGTGCTCAGCACAGCTATCAAATTGTAACCTATGACCCCAAAGTGGCTCATTATATAAACGAATTTTTAAGATCGCACGCCCTTGCTGACGCTAATCCGTAGTACAGGGAACAAAGTGATTTCTCTTCCTCATAGGAAGTTCACCTTTTACAGACCTAAAATGAAATACACGTTAAAAATGATTCTACAGAGCCCAATGTCTAAGTTATATATTCAAAGCTTTCGATTACGACATCTCTTGCAAACAATTCCTACTCCAGATAGATCATGATATATCTTCCACTTATACAGATCACAATATATGATATTTATCGATATCAGGTACATTCCAGAATATACATGCATTTCTACTACATACATACAAAGATTTGCATAAACGGAATCATACGTCAATACTAATCATCACAAGTAAGAATCAAGTTACAAAATCTATACAACCAATAGTTGTAACACACGACAAGTTAAGCAATTGTCTACTATGAAGACTGAGAAGTTAGTTTTATGGTATAGTCTTATTAAGTCTGTGCTCAAATTGATGCCGTTTTTTTGTTCAGCCACATATTTGACCAACCCAGCTCCATTTTATCTTACATAATGGAGCAGTCCCAATCCACCAGCTCTTTTACCCCCAAACCTTGTTTTCTATATTACACAGCAAGGTATCTAAGCGTTTTGAAAATTTTATTTTACAAGTAAAAAAATGTCTGCCGGGGTCACATTTGCTTAAAAAATTTTGTTTCCCAACTACAAATATTTAGTCGTCTATTTTGCTCAAAGTTCAATAAAACGTATTTCGCTTACAGTACAACTTGTGACAAACTTGAGCACCGCTTTACGAGGACAAGAATTGAGGTAGGAAACTGCCACATGGGCTGGCGAGCTGCAGTATTCTCCAAGCCTACTGATCGAGTAATATTCTCCCTGATCTGCTAATGTAATGCTACTGATTTATTGCCAGCAGCTAACTGCACACATGGAATACTCCGCTATAGTTCGGAGACAAAACTGAGCTCTAGCTCTAGTCGTCCATCAAATATTACGCGAGATAGATAGATACACAAGTATTTTATGGTTTGATGTCCTTCCTGACGTCAACAATTTGACATCAACAATCATATTGCTAAATCCATTGAACGAGACCTTCTTGAGAAAAACCTTTTCGAGACACTTGACAAATGCCAACTTTGCAGCATGTCTTGTCAAGTACAGATACACAAACATAATCAGTAACATCTATAGCTTTACCCAATCAATACGATCAATCAATTATAACATCTGATTGACCATCTTACAACAAAGCTAGTAGCAATCGTACAAGAACTGCCACGCGTTGCCAATACACAAAGAAATGACATATTTTCAGAAAGAATCATTGTAGGTATAGACTTCAAAATTGAATAACAAAGCGCGAATTCCAGCGTCAAACGCAGAATGGAGAACGCACAAGCAGACTTAATAAGCGTCACATATTATACAACGGATTCTTTGAATTCTAATACAAGAACGTTTGTGCACTTCAATTTTTTATGCACAATTTCGAGCAGATACACACTTTGGCAACTGATCAATGATGGCTAAGTGCAACGTAACGAGCATAAACACAAAAAATACTGCAACGAAGCGCGTTAAAACCCACGGCCGGAAAATTCCTAACCAGCACAAACTTCAATAATATATAAATATACGATATGCTTTTACCGGTCTAAAACAACAAGGTGGGAGATAGAAAACAAATAGAACAAAGCGAACTATGTTACAATGCGAGGTCGACAGAGCACGCAACTAGTGCAAACAATCGCGCACTCCCACAGATCCATGACGGCCATCATACAGTCACGCAACTAGTGCTAACAATCGCACACTCCCGCAGTTCCATGACAGCCATCACACAGCCACGTAACTGCACAGGGGCCTCTAGCCCCCACCATAAGGGCGGTTGGAGCATGTCCCAAGAAAACACAATTTTCAGCAATAAATCCCCCTCCCCCCGTCACTTGATTCTATCTAGTGTCTACCTTCCCCCTTGAATTCAAACTTGGAGCAGCCGCTTCATCGCCCCCTTGGGATAGAGGCCCCAGCAACTGCACTTACACAATACACACAGCATTGCTATGTAATCATATTGACGGCAATCATAAAACACGTCGGATAACAAGGAGCAGACTCAGAATAACCATAGCTATAGTAACAGCTGCAACAATGCCGGGCATGATGGCTAACAAGTCAAATAGACGCAGTGAGAGATACAACATTGCAATGCATGATGGCTAACAAGCCGAACGACTGTAGTGAGAGATACAAGAGTGTGTGGCATGACGGCTAACAAGCCGAGTGGCTCTAGTGAGAGATACAAGAGTGCCGGGCATGACGGCTAACAAATCAAATGGTTGTAGTGAGATACAATAGTGCGTGTACGATGGCAAACAAGCCGAATGGCTGCAGTGAGAATAAAACAAAACAATGCCGGGCGTCTATAACTACAGCTTACCAAGCCGAACGACTACAGTGAAAGATACCACAGTGCCGTGCACTTCTAATGGCAGCCGAACAAGCTGAGCGTCTACAGTGAGAGCTAATTGGACGGCAGAGACGACGCATCAAAGTCGTCGAGCTCAAAGTCGACAGTACACGACGTGACGTCACTGATGATGCGCTGAGCGACCTGAAGAGCCAATTCCTCGTTCGACTTCTCCTTGTTCTTCTTCTTCGCGAAGAATCCACCTGTAGTACACACATCAACAATTAACGTAACAATTACTGTATACAAGAGGACTAGAAAAACAAAAAATCACATCAAGAAAAACTATTGAAATTCGCTGGTAGGCCTACTAAAGTTGTGATACAATTCTTGTTTCAATAGAAAATTCTTCTTCTTTCATTAACAGCTGTGCAGTTTTGATCAGCTGATTTCCAGCAGAGAGATGTGATCGTCCACAATGGTGGCCAGCATGAGCGTTGATCACCAGCATTTATTTGAAAGGTATCAGAAGAAAAAGGTATCAGAGGCTAAAGGTATCAAAGGAGATTGAGACAGACAATTGAACAGTGACTCGTACAGGATACAGGATTCTGTTCAGGTTGACCAGGTGACGAGTTATTCAGGGTTCTCAGCTAATATGCCACATGAAATTCCAGGCTTTTTCCAGGCTTTCCAGGTTCAATTTTGGTCAAATTCCAGGTGTATTTTCGTATCTTTCACGGACGTTTTTGCGTGTTACACGGGGTGAAAACTGTATTCATCATGTCATATAATGCATATTATGGTGTTTGCTAAGGCCACATAAAGCTAATGTGTGCTCAGAAAATGACCTTCATTTAAGTACTTCACATAATCGAACATGTCAATTCATCATAGCACTGGTCTGCCACAAAAG
>JAQFYQ010002949.1:0-11136 GCA_034694885.1 Buchholzia appendiculata
ACATAGCAATTTTTTTTGAAAAAGTCAGCTAATCTCTGATCAGAGGTTAACTCACTCACGTGAATACGGACTTTAGTGCTTTAAGCTCTAGTCCTCCACAGGACCACAATGTACTGACTCTATTTCAAGCAAACTGTGTTCCGTTGTTATCCTATGGAATTGCTGCTTTCCTCTCTCAGCGAAAGGTGTGCAGTTTTTTTTAAAAATTCTATCGCATGCCTATACAATAATTTATTGTATTATTCGGCAATTTGTATTTTCTTTGTGTTTTCGGCAAGTCTAATAATGTTAAGATAATATTGAGCACTGTCAGTTCCTTAGCGACATGTGGCCGTTTAATGCTCAACATGAATTTTCTCATGCTTACATTTCTTGTATACGGCTCAAATTAATAAAGGTCTTATTTTAGACGTTATAACATACTCCATACGTCGGATTTTAAAGACCTGGATAAGTTAGTAAAGAATAAGATTTGGTCCTATCGGAGTGATCGGATTGTCGCGTAGTTGATACTGTTCATTTTATGCTGTTTGTTCGTCTGCATAGTACAATGTCATTTGAATTTGTTTCGAATTTCTGTTAGATCAGGTTTGTTTGCCTGTTTGGTATAGGCCTACATTCTCTCTGTGCATTCAGTTGTTAATGTTTTTATTCTGCATTACGCTTATTCGCTAATAATTACTGTCCATTTTCTGCTTCTGCAGTCAGTGTTATTCTGACTTAGCTGCTGGATAAAGTATAATATTGTAATTTGGCAGCGGTGCAGCTCGTGTCAACATATAGTTGATTAGAAATCGCGTACAAACGTTCATCATATTATTGTAATTAAATTATACATAAATTGTCGAACATTGTAACTGCGATTAATTTGTTAATTAACCACACATGTATTTTGGAAATGCGTTCCAAATTGGACCTCATGGGCGGCGATCCATAGGGGACGGGGGGACGCGTCCCCCCAATAATTTGGTTGGGGGACGGGATAGGCTTCGTCCTCCCCCCAATAATCAGGGCACCGGTCCCCCTCAATAATCCGTCACCACTCCAGTCCATTCTTACTTCGCATTGTAGATTTTAATTTCAATGAAACTTTGTAGCTCTTAAAGTGGAGAACACAATTTTTCGCTAGCTTCGCTCGCAGTCCACTTTTACACACTTTTGACTAATAGTCCCGGTGACACCGGTCTAATTTCGCATAATAAACCTAAAGCGCTTATGTCCCCAATAAGCAGGGCTGCGTCACCTCCCCATAGTCACGATTGCATTATATCCCCCCCCCCAACTATATACCATCACCATTTCAGACCCCTTTTTTTTCATTGCAAAAGTTCATAATGATTTATAGCAATTTTATACCATTGAAGTTGTAGACATGAGAAATTTCGGCTCGCTTCGCTCGCAGTCATGTTGTGATATTTTTCTAGTTTATTGGGGGGGGGGCGAGAGGCCTCTATCGCCCCGTGCCATTTGCATTTGGGTGGGGGGCGATCGCCCCAGTCGCCCCCCCATGATCTCATGCATCCCTGGGTGAGATTGGGGGGTTGGTGAGGAGGAGGGTTCGATCCACCCCTTCAGATGTGACGATCCCCAACCTCGTTTGGAAAAACACAGGGGGATGGTTTGAAAAAGAACCCAGTTTGGATCGGTTGAATTTTTAATCGCCGCCATCCCCTATCGCTCGTCAGAAAATTTTGTACTGTCACCATCCCCTCAACGTTTGTTAGAAAACTTTGGACCGTCGCCACCCTCCCCTTGCTCGTCAGATCGTCCGACCCCACCTATTTTTCACAAATCCTAGGCTGAGGGGGGATGAATTGAATCCGTGATCCCCCTTTACACGGCCCTGATGATGGGAATTTTTTTTGGTCCATCCTCCCAATGTTTGGATTGGGGGGGGGACGCTATAGTAAATATCCCCTTCAATAATTCCACTCGTCCCCCCCCCAATCACAAAACCAGATCGCCGCCCCTGATTCCAATGTTTGTTTTCAATGGAAACTTGCTCAACAAGAGTGGCCATTAAATCAGATGTCAAGATTTAGAACTTTCCTGAATGACATTTATTGTGAACTAAAGCTTTTAATTTGTGAGAAAACGTGCAAGAAAACAAACGTGCCTGGAGCTGCACGGCAACAAGCACATGTTGGGTTCATCTATCGGCGGGGACGCGGCCAGGCGATTAAGGGAAGTATTTGCGAGACTGGGTCTCTCCTCCGGTGCTATAGTTACAGAGTCACGGTGTAATATACTCCACTCTAAATAGTTCAATAAATTATATACATATTGGATGCTATGACTGAGCCTCTGACAGATATCACAAGATGCAGATATCACAACTGTTATTAGAACTACTGGATCTAGTGTCACCCCCTCCAGCCAACCCCCCTCTTTCCCCCACCCAGATGCGTTGAGTGAGTGAGTTGATGATGACATCCCATCTGTCCAATTCAATCGCTTTGGCGCTGCAGTGGCTTAGCGCACAGTTTCGATAATTTAATTTCTCAGTTCTGGCGCCGCCGCCACAAATTCTTTGTTTGCACGACAACGACAGTAGCGAGACACACAGACACAGAGAGAGCGAGCGAGACAGAAAGAGTGACAGACAGCCAGGCCGAGTGTACAAGAGAGTGTAGACAAAGTCTGACACTAGGTCCCGCCACTAGGGATGCTGAGTTGGTTCGTTGTCAGCACATTTTCCCGCGCAAACACCACCTGCCGTATTGGACTCAATGAATGAATGGCCTAGAAGAGGGTCTGTGTGTAGCCTGGGGGAGAGGGCTGTGTATAGCCTGGAGGGGGAGGGTGGTCTTGGCGCCGAGCCAACATCTGCCCTACAGCACACACACGTTGCGCCGCCCACATTGACATCTGCCGTTTGATTTAGTAGGCTGAAGACTTTTCATAAACACTGGCGCAATGTAAATATTGCGAAACTTCACAGATCTCAAAGATACAATAGGCCTATAACATAGGCCTAATGTCTATGAATTATTCAAATTACATAATTTTCTAAACTAAAATTCAACGAAGTGGACATTAGTATTATATGCTATTCAAAATTAAGCTTTTGGAAAAGTAAATACCAGGTTACAAAAATACTGACATTATTTTGTTAAAGAAATGTAGTAATAATTATTGTATGTGCAGTAGGCATTCTAAAATATTCTTACAAGCAGTGATAGAATTGCCATTTCCCAGCAATGACGTTCTCCCTTTGGGTGTCAATCCAACGATAATAATTTTAAATTTAGGATTGAAAACAATTACTTAATTTTTCTATTGCTAGACTTTTCATCACCCCACCCTCGCGTCAGAACATTTTTGGAACAAGTTTCTTTCTTTTCGATCGTCGGGGGGGGGGCATTTTTAAATGGGAGACAAATTTCCCCTCCCCAATCTTACCTGGGGACTACGGGCAACTTACCGCCCCAATCTGTCAAAACAAAGTTGAAATTTTCACTCCCGCGTGTTTTCCTTTATTCGAACAATACGTCGACTATATACAGTATACGATAATATGTTAAATTAACAAGTATCACAAAGGACTAGATAAATGTAGTTTAAAAAGTAAAGAATTTGACGTCGTCCAGATAGAAGGCAACTTGGCGCTGACATATGAGATCTCCCAGCACAGTCCATAGCCTGACGTAATTCAATATAGGCCAACACCTAACCGGGGGCCAGTGTGCTAGGTAAATATGTGAGATTACTATAATACTATCTAGTTTTTACAGCGAGAATCAATGTAAACTATACTGAATAGTGATGCAGACTAGGCTAGAAAAGCTTATGTTAGGCTGTCGAACAAGCTACAAATTGTCTTATGAGAGTAAATTGGCCCCATAGCTGCCTCAAAACTCAATTTCTGAAGAGAGTAATGGCGTAATATCTTTTATTTTGTATTGTTGCTAGTTATTTTAAATGGCTTGAATAAATTATTGTGTCAAATTTCATATCGAGATAGAAAGCCACGTAATACGGAGATGTTGTGCTATTGTGACTCCGTAATACAATGTTTTGTAAAGAATAATTGATAACTGCTGCATTTCATAAATATAGATGATTTTTGAGTAGTTTAATGTTGATACTAACAATGAAAATAACGTAACATTTTAGTATTAATTATTAATCACACAAGCGTACATACGCTCATACATTACACTTAAGCCTACATTTATAAAGTTATTTTTATTGTTCTATGCTATTTAAATCGTATAGTAGGCTATGCTACTTCCTGTCCAGCAAAACATGTTGCTGACATATCCGATGAACAATTTGAAGAAATCCATGACAAATAAACAAATCAAATAAAACTGTCATAGTGGTTAGATTAATTTTTTGTTGTTTTCTATTGACAGTGAGTTTTCTTGGTACATGTTTACGTGGGCTGGCTGTCTATCGTACACTCTATGACCCTTAACGCTTTCTGGTTATTTGATAAAAGTTACAGTGCACATAATAATTCAACAATACAACGAACCTCCAAACGTAGAAATTACAGGCCATTCACTTCTGATTAGTCATCGTCCAATAGAATGTACGCGATTTAAACAGTCAACCAATCAGTGTCGTTGCTTTGCTTACACCCATGCGGTGATAATTGGAAACACGAGAAGCGACATCTGTGGCGGCTAGTCACAACATTTGATATTAAGCGCGCACTGCCGTCTATTCGTAGATTTCAAGTTAAGCCCCGCCCCTAGTGCCTGGCTGACCTACCTATTTCCGGCCTCCCCGCTAGCTCGCCCCGCCCCGTACCGCAGCTAGCCAGGCTAGCGCGCTGGCCTGGCTAGCCTGCGCGCTGGCCTGGCTAGCCTGGCGGGCCTGGGCCACGTGGGTGGCCTGGTGTTTCTTATAAGCGACCGCCCTGAAAGTCTCGGCGCCAGTTTTACAAGAAACGTTGTGAGTGCGCGCTGTGTGAGAGTTATTTACTTCTTTCTCTCGCTACCACCACGTGCTTTTCTCTGCCTCGCAGAACTTGCTGTCATTTCTCTGCCTCGCAGAATTTGCTGTCAAACTTAGATATTATATCTGTCTCGTAGTAAAGTTAAAGGATTAGAAATGGAGTATCAACTACGTCTGACGGGCCCCTACTCGCCTGCCTCAAGCCGTTCATCGTCCACATCGTCAGGGCCTGGAGGGCCGTACGGGGGACAGATGGGGGTGATGTTTGGGTCGACGGACCTCGTCATGGAGGACGATGTGTTCGGACTGAAGGGATTGATGAGCTCCTTCTACGCCCCGGAGCTGGAGTCCGAGCTGGAGAGACTGTTCTTTGGACCAGCGGTAAGAGAGATTTCAGATTGTTGCTGTTTCCTTTGTGTGATAGTTGGTGGAATAACATGTGTTGTTGATGTAAATGTGCGAGTATTATTCAGATTATTGTGTAACATTATTTAATAGGTTGTATGACAGAGAAATAGGATATCAGTAAGTTGAAGTTCGTGAATGTGTGTGTTATTTATATTAACATGTTATATTACAATGAATACATTAATGTTCACGGCCAAGTTGTCAGTACATTGTGTACAGTTGGATAGTAGTTAGTCGACGTAGCATCATCTGTGATGCAGGAATGTGGAACTAGTTGAATTATTTTGTATGTAAAGTAATGGGATCAATGTGGAAATGTGATATGTTGAATCTGTTGATATAATGTGTCGTGACAACTCGACTAGCATGGACCTGTGTGAACAACATGCATTTATTATATGTTATCTCGGGTAGTGTGTTAATACCGTACAGTCAATGAGACGATCTAACAATAGCTAGTTGAGATTGTTAACAGTTGTTAGTGAGTAGTCTGCTAGACTTTACAAGTCTTTCGTTCGTAATGGAACCATCCTCTTCAGTATGATTGCTGTAGCACGATAGGGTTGTCCAACGAGAAGGCTAAGTGTGAAAGTGTTGTGCTGTGTGTGTTTTGTTTTTTGTTTGAGACTTGGAAAATTTTATGTTAGTTGCATTAAGAAATGTTTGATGTGTGAGAGCAGAGGCATTCAGGACGGTGACTTGGGCTGAAGTTGATTGTGATTATCTTAGTCACTTGGTTGCTCGTGTTGTTGGTTCACTTGGTTGCTCGTGTTGTTGGTTCACTTGGTTACTTGTGTTGTTGGTTCACTTGTTGCTCGTGTTGTTGTTCACTTGTTGCTCGTGTTGTTGGTTCACTTGGTTGCTCGTGTTGTTGGTTCACTTGTTGCTCGTGTTGTTGGTTCACTTGTTGCTCGTGTTGTTGGTTCACTTGTTGCTTATGAACTACAATACCTGCACTGTGCCTGTGTTTATGTAGCATTTCTTTTCACATGCTCTGTTCATGCCATGGCTGCTGTCATAACCTTCTGAGGCACATGCACTCTATGCAAATCTCTCTCTGTGTGTCTCTCTCTATCTGTCTGTCTGTTTCCCTCGCTCTCTGTGTGTGGGTGTATGTCTCTCTCTCTCTCTCTGCCTGTGGGTGTATGTGTCTCTGTGTACAGCTTGTAAACAGTGTCCATGTGTTGTGTGTTGCTAGTGTTGTGGAGGAAGAGGATCACCGGACAGCCTGGGAAGTCCCATGTCTGGTCACAAGTCCGTCTGGGATGACTTCAACATGAACGGACACGACGCCCAGCTCGACGACCTTGACCGACTCTTCCGTGGACTCAACTCGACCGTTCCGTCGTCCTACTCTGAGAACTTCTCCTCCAACAACTCAGCCGGTCAGTCCGACTCCTCCCAGCCTCCTTCCCCTCCACCACCACCCCACATCATCGTGGATCAGCTCAACACCATGGGGGGCGGAGCTTGTAGTCCGATGGAAAGATCTTCAGTGACCAATCACGCGGTGCAGGAGATCCTGACCAAGGCACA
Source organism: Buchholzia appendiculata (assembly GCA_034694885.1). NCBI lineage: Eukaryota > Metazoa > Annelida > Clitellata > Enchytraeida > Enchytraeidae > Buchholzia > Buchholzia appendiculata. The sequence goes on from JAQFYQ010002949.1 coordinate 6,850, forward strand.
TCTCATCGACATCCTGCGTGAACGCGAGCAACTCCAGCGCTCTCAGCGCAATGTCAAGCGTGTCATAGTGTCCGGGGGAGGAGTCAGTGGCGTGATGGGCGGAACCAAGGCGAGCAAGAGTGCTACGGGCAAGGTGTGCGTGTTCTGTCGGAACAACGGCGAGGCCGAGGCCGTCTATTCGTCACATCAGCTGAAGGATCCCGAGGGTAACGTGACGTGCCCGATCCTCTACATCTACACATGTCCCATCTGTGGGGCGAACGGCAAGCAGTCCCACACCATCAAGTATTGTCCGTACAACACGGGGGACGTGCTGAGCATGAAGTCACTCACCAAGACGGCACGCACTGCGGTAGGCAAGCGAGTCATGCCTCTCATGTAGAGCTCTCGTTCATGTAGAACTCTCTCTCCCTTGCCGTACTCGTCCACTCGGTGATGTAGTCAGCTCCTCGCGATCAAGATCTGTTCACTTGATTCTGTAGTCATAGCAATCAGGTAGTCATAGCAACCAGGGTGGGCTTGGCAACCGGGTGGTTTTGGCAACCGGGTGGTTTTGGCAACCGGGTGGTTTTGGCAACCGGGGTGGTCTTGGTGGGTGATCCTGGTTTATGTGGATTCTTGTCAGGTTACACAGTAAATTGCGGAAAGAAATTATATCCATGATTTTTTGTGAGCTAGAGCTTTCAGAATATCGAGAAATATTTTCGACCCTGTTCATACTAGTTATACTTAGTGTTATGAATCATAAAGAGTTGTTGATACTTTGTATCAGTACTTATTACATTGATGATAATTATGTACATACTGTAGCGAATATGCGTATTTGAACAATTGTTTTGGTATTGAAGCGAGTTTCTTCTCGTATGATATTAGAGTTGTATCTCGGTAAGCATCTCGTGCATTGTAGCCAGTGCAACATTTGCGCTGTGTTTGGATGCACCATGATTTGTTCATCAAGATGTCTGTAGTTGATATGTATTTTTTGTTATAGGCCAAGTTGTAATTAAGTATCGTAGGTTGTAGCATTTGGTGTGATGGCTTTAGAGGCATTGATGCGGGGCTGCAGGTGGTTTGATAAGGTGGCTTTGATGTGAAAAGGTGGTGATGATATACTGCTAAGGTTATTGTAAACAATTCTAGGCATAAGGTGAACATCTTTCGCAGATCATTACAAAGTAAATATAATAAGCTGACTTGCCATTGTCTGGCAGGTGCTAAATTTTTAGACTTGTGCTAATTTTTTACCGACTTGTGTATTTTTATCCGTACAGAAAGTTTATTGGCTCGATTCTTTTGTTGAAGATTTACGGTATTGCTCAAGTAGTCAGTTTTTTAAGCAATTTGTTTAGAACAGCTAGTTCACGTTGTTTAGAATTATAGACCACTAATTTTAGTAGATCAATGAAAATGTCAACTAGGTGTGGATAGATTTAGCTCCAGTCCAAAATTGTACGCTTTTAAAAATGCTTTTTTGTTTTAATGCCTTATCCTCGTGCAGTTTTTGGTTGAATGGATATATACATTAAGTTTAGTTTGCTATTAGATATTAAGAAGGTAATTATGAAGAGTTGAATAGTTTATGGATTGAATGAATTTTTAGTTTTTTTACGACTATTTCCTTTGTGAGGTGTGATGTTGAGGATGTTGCATTCTGATGAAGTATTGGGTGTTCAGAGTTGTAATTATCTGTAATGTTGTAGTGGAATGACCTGTCTGGTCTGGAACTTTGTGTTCATGTTCTCTTAGTTGACAGTGTTCTGGTAGAGTTGTGATGGCGCGGCGGTCGCAGCAGGCAGTATTGCATTTAATATTTTTATATAATGCTTCAATTATTCATATCAATTTGTATCTATTCTTGTAATATAGTGATTTATATTTTTTAGTTTGAAGATTTTGTATTTAATTTGTTTACCCATGTTATGCGAGAAGGTTGGTAGTGGGTAACTATAATAAAATATATATTTGTATGTATTTGGTAGATTATATATATTTTGTGCCTATTTTTGATGGTCTTGAGCAAGTCCTGGCGGAAATGGGATACAGAAGAGAGCGAGGATCAGCTTTGCTGACTGAAATCTGCTCTACTAGAACCGCTCGAGAAACATTATTTAATCTAGAGGTGATCAAAGTTTGAAATAGTGTTGAATTGTTGAAAAGTATTATTTCTGTAGTTGCCATCAGCTGTGCCTGTACTTTGTTCTTCTTTCTCGAATCTGGCTGGGCATTTATTTGCTGCTTGTCTTTTACTCTTTACCATCCCTTGCTATTTCCTGTTGTCATCGTTGATTAATCTTTGTTGGTTATTTCCATTGATCGATTGTTTCAGTTTGTCTTTGAGATGCAACTGAACACTCCCTCCCCCTCCCTCCCTTATACCTCTTCCCCCACCCTCCCGGCTGCTTGTGTTTGTCAGCTGTTGAGCGCTATTGTCCCTCTGGCGCTTTGTGTCTGCGAGTGCTTTGTCTCCTCCCTCTCTCTCTTTCTGCAGTCTCTCTCTCTCTTGTGGAGGCATTGACTGTGGCGTTGCTTTGAATATTGAATATCAGTCTGCTGGATAGGCTTAGGGACGATGAAGACTGAGAGCGAATCCTATTGGCTGAGTGCTTTTAACTTTGATTGGTCGATGATTAAGAGACGATTTGAACCAGTAAACAATGGAATTGAATGGAAACTTGTTCCCTTTGTTGCCTTTCTTGACTAGATTACTCCACACATAGAATTGTGTTCTACACCTATCATTCTTTTCTAGGCATATAATTCTAACATGTTCTCATCCTGTTTTTACTAGATACATGTAGTGTGTCTATCTATGAATGTTGAAGCTGGTAATCTGTTCTTTGGATCAGGTCATTATGTAATACTATTTAATTCTTTGAATAGTACCGACTGTTTATCTAGTTTTTATGTATGATCTACTGTCTCTGCTTTTGTCCTATTGTTGCGCATAGATTGATGTGTAAGAATTTGTCTTCTATCTTGAGTTATGTCTGTATGAGCAGACGATTCATTTTACTGTATTGCACATTTTGTGCCTTGTTGAGGTTGAACGAGTCTTTGGTTCAAATTAAATACAAATAAATTGATAAGGGCTTCGTCCTCAATATTGATGTCTTGACTTGAGTAGAAACACAGTTTGCTACATTTGTGTAAAAATTTCTGTCGTTTTGCAAAAAATAATTCATATATTGACAGTGAAAAATTGAAATTGATGGCAAGAATTTGAAATCGTTTTGTATTTTATAGCAGGGCTCTTTATTCTTTTTACAGATGTATTTAAGGCGATCATATTTATTTGTAATTGTTTGATCTGTTATAATGTAATCAAAATAATTTAAGATGTTGAATCTTTTTGTATAATCTAAGAACATTTCTGAACGGAACAAGTTTGAGTTGTCCTCACCTTTAATTTATAGATAGCATTATAATCAGAGTGCTTCAACACCTTTTCAATGTTGTAACTTGATATAAGCAATGTGGCAGTTTGCAATTGAACTTTTTAAATAAGTATTTTGTCTCTGCCTTTCCTGTTTGTTAATTCATCGTTTGCCTTAGTGCAGGTCGTGAGCAGCGGTTTGCTCGATTCTTGCATCGTTAAGTGTGGCAGTGTATATTTTGAATTTGTATAATGATGATGAGGAAATTGTTGTTTATGTTTTTTACAGTGTACACTTACTATTATTACTAGTAGTAATTATTTTCAATTATAATCCATCGTGTTCAGTCTGTACAGAAACTACGTTATAATGACTCGATAATGATCTAATTCTTAATTATTTTATTTAATAAAGATGATAATTTACTGTTTACAAGTGTTTTCAGTCGTTTTCAATTTCTATACTCTCTCTCGCTTTAGCTTTCTCACACAGACAGTCAAATGGTTAATACCATAAAGAAATTTATTCACATATTTTGCTACAGTTCAAACGCCTGTTTAAATTAAATGTAGTACAAGATTTGAGGGCAGTGTGTGGAGGTTTAGAGCCCTACTGTACATAGTTGAATTAAACTGCTCTATCTGGGCTTCCATGTTCTAGTAGGGGTAAAGCCATCATTTCAGTCTATTAGTCTTAATATTTAGTCTACAACACTTGTTTAGTGTCAAAAAATGTTGACAATTCTATCTACAAAAGACATGTGACAGCTGTTTGGACACTGCCTGTAGTTAGACATTACTCTCAACACATTGGATAGAACTGATACAAGAGAGAGATAACACAATCTGTAGTGGATTTATATGGGTCGTTTACAAAAAGTGGTACAGTTTGGTTCATAAATAATTACTCTTTG
>JAQFYQ010002950.1:0-11134 GCA_034694885.1 Buchholzia appendiculata
TTGCCTTGCCAAGGCTTTTCTAATAATGCCTTGGCCTTGCCTTGGCCTTGAGAAAAATGCCTTGACTACATCACTGCTAAGGGGACATGGCCCACATATTTTCTGAAAACAAATAATTTCTTGCAACTTTTCGTCCCAATAATTCAGCCCAAACCCCTCCCCCCCCCATTTTGACTTCATTTTTCCCCTCACCGCTCGTCCAAAAATGTGGGTACGCCCGGCGAGCAGCTACCCCCCCCCCCGCTCGTCAAAGTTTTTAGCCCCTCCCCAAAATTAAAATGTATGGCGCCTCCTGTGCATTCAAAGTGTCATTTGCTTGGACTCTGAAGTCTCTGATATTTGTATCTTGAATGGTGGTCACGCGGTCAGGTCAAAGCAGCTGGGCGCAAGGTGAAGGCCTCCTCCTTCCTCCGGACTTCGGTGACATACATATGGACACTTGTAAAATTGTAGAGGCAAACATGTAGCTGATCAATTGCTTGGGGGCAAGGAATGACAGTTGGGGGGGGGAGGCGTCAGCTGGGGGGGGGGGAGCGTCACCCACCCTGACCTAGAGGAGTGATTATTCTATTGGGAGTGGTAATACATGTGTATTATACACTGGTTATATTGCGTCTCATGATCTTTATTACTTTTTATTTCTTTATTCGTTCTTTTTATTTTCACGATATGGTGCAATTTGAACTGCCACATAACAACCTTACTACATTGTAATAGGCTTTGTAGTTGGCTATTACATCTATCATTCTTGTGCATCTGTATCTCAAGTGAGGAGGCGTATAGCGACGAGGTACTGCGAGGCGGTAGCGACACTGCGGAGTTCTATTAACAGAAATGTGGAGAAAAGTTTTTATTGGGGTATGACTGGAAAGTTTAGAAAATAACTGGGTGTTTGAACCGTTCCTTCCGTGGTAATTCAAAAGCATAAATAGACTATATATATATATAGTCCCAACTTATGAAATTCTGAGAAGTGCCTTATGATCAACGCGCCTCTGAGAAGTGCCTTGTGATCAACGAGACTCTCAGGAGTGCCTTAATTGTGATCAACGACACTCTGAGAAGTGCCTTGTGATCAACGCGACTCTTAGAAGTGCCTTGTGATCAACGCAACTCTCATAAGTGCCTTGTGATCAATGCGACTCTCGGGAGTGCCTTGAGATCAACGCGACTCTGAAAGAGTGCCTTGTAAGGTCAGCAGCTGGCTCGCAACTTGTAGTGGTAATAAACCACTCTTGTACAATTAATTAGAGCCATAAACTGTGACGTCAGGGTGAATACATGTAGGTACTTTATTACTTGCCTGCTCAGTTTCTATGTTCGGCGGTATTTTTAGCAAATGATTTTTTATTAAACATTTCATCTGCATGCAGTCCCATATCGTATAAAGCGAACAAATTCTTAAAGTTTTATCATAGACCAATTTCTGTGCAGCCATATTTCCATCACAGTAATTACAGCTATGCTATTGTACATTTCTTTCAGTCAGAATTACTTTCTGCTGCGTATTTTATGTGTCATTTATACTTGCTAAAACCTGCCCAGTATGATTCAAAATTGCTTAGTGAATCTATTAAATTTTCATAGCCAGACCTATCAACTGTTTACATTTTATAATTGAATAAACAATAGTTGTATCTTTCACTGAACTGTATATTCATGCACTTTACATTCACTCATAAAACAATTCAATCTCTATTCACCAATGCTAATTTTAATGGCATATATATTATGTAATACTGTGTATCGTAAATGAAACATGTGCAATAACAGCAGATGCATCTAATAATAATAACAACAATTATTATAACAGCAATCAAAATATGAAAACTATGTCATTGTACATAAAATCAAGCAATAACTTAAGTCTCTATTTGGTTTGAGAAAGCCTAACAAAGCTTAACATTGTGTATTATATCATAATATGTATCTGTCTATGAATAGTTTATAGCATCATATGTACGATATGCATTGTTGACGCGTATATCACGCTACTTTATGTGTACGATAATCCGAGAAGCAGTTCTGTGCACTGTGTACAACAACGAAACGATCTCTGCACCGGAACACGTGCTGCCGGTGTCATCACGGGAACACAGCGGTTCTATGACGATCTGGTGAAAACCTTATTCGACCAAATTTCCTCATTGGGTTTCTGACGGCGGTAGTCGCGCCTCTGATCCGGCAGGGTCCTCGACGCCGACGCCCCGTAAGGCACGGACGCAGCGGTCGATCCAGGAGCTCCAGCTATGGCATGCGGACGCGGCTGTAGACCGCCTATGTTGAAGAAGTCGGGACGCTCTTGTATCTCTGGACGCTTCCGGCCGTACATCACGGTTACACCACGAGGATCCTTAGGACCAACACCGGCTGCCAGATGAAACACTGGCCTGTCCAGATCAGACCACTGCTTACGACGTCCTTCCTGACGACGAGGAGATGGAGCACTGGAAGTGATGCCTGAACTTCTGTGTGTCACGCTGGAGCCAGCTGGTGACACCTTGTTCATGTTTCTAGTGTTTCCCCTCATATCTGCAGCGAGTTTGTCAAGATCAGTACGATGTGGTTGAGACGTAGGTTTGTGTTTAGGACTGACATCGTTTGTCAGGACGTCTGCTGGAGAGTTGCCACGAAACGATGTCATGTTATTCATGCCGTCGTTCATGACATCAAATTTCGGTTTGTTATTGGCATTCCTTTCGTATGCCATCTTCTCCAAGTCTGTGTCAAATTCATTGGTTGAATTGTAATGCTGATCTTCGAGCTCCTGGGGAAGATAGGAGTCGTTGACCATCACCTCGTCGGCAAAACGTACTTGTTGACTTCTGTGATCAACAGCAGCTGGCGATCTATTCAACCTGTCGCTGTCGAGACGATGTGTCGAATTGCTGGCACGAGATGGTTTCGCATCATCAGAGTAGCCATGAAAAAGTACGTCACGCATCGTCGAACCATCGTTGAACCCATTCGACGGAGCAGACGCCTTCCTGCGTAGAGAGTTCCCCGCAGCGTCACGAGCCGAAGCATCAAGATGACCATCGTATCTGGAATTTTCTACGATTCCACTGTTCTCCCGTACGCCTCCTGTCTTACGTGTGTCACCCGGACCGTATGGTCCTCCTTGTCCACCCGGACTGTACGGTCCTCCATGTACACTGAGAACGTTTGGTCCTCTCTGTCTATCCAGACTGTTTGGTTCTCCGTGTCCATTTAAATCATATGATCCTCCGGATCCTGGGGAATACTTGTCCGTGGATTCCAGGATCTGTTGGAATTGATCATCACTCTCTGGCTCATAGTCAGATCCAGCATTTCCTCTGTCATTGTTGTTATCATTGTGATTACAATCGTTTCCATCGAAGGCTTGTCGAGGGGCTGAGTAGATCCGAGCTCGTCCGTCGCCAGTCGTAGCGTAATTCTCTCCCAGACTCCTACCACCTCTCAGTTGCACGTTGAGATCTTGATTGTCATACCTAGGATCACGCGGTATTGATTCACGCTGCTGCGGACTTTGACGCCTGGATGAATTGGTGGAATACAGCGGTCCGGCGTGGTTCCAGTTGAGACACTGGGCGGCCGAAGATTGACGTTCCTGTCCGCGGCGCGCTGGTGATGCGTTGTAGAAACTACCGTACGAAGAATTGTGCGTCATTATTAACACCCAAGGTTTTACGCTGCCGATACTGGCTAACTTTGAATATACTTTGAATAACTGGTTTGATTTACGACATAGAAAGCTCTGCAAATATAAAAGGGCAGCGTGTACCACAATCATTACATATAGCGAAATTACATTTTTACAAAACAGTGATTTGATGCTATAGATCAATCAGATTTAAATCATGTTGAATTAGTTTTAACTTTTATAGTCTATTAATTTAGAACGTTATTTTACATTTTTCAAAGCAACTCATGGGCCTACATGAGAGCGGTTTTTAATGCACAGCGGTGAGGCTATACACCTGGTGGTTGGCGAATAACCAATGAAAATCACGCGGCGTATCAATACCATAATATTATAATAATTGAGTTCTGTTAATTTACAGAAAAGCATGCTGGTGAGGAATTCCGGACAATCTACCACAATTTCAGTGGAATCTCATCTGTTTTTTATTTTCTAGTCTTTAACATCAAATTGATGTTATTTTGTTAAATTTCAGAGCCTTGATAGCTTACATGGAAACAAATTAAGTTAATTAATGAGAATTTTGCAATAATAATATGTAGGCCTATGTTCAGTTCACCACTGTCGACTATTAGATGTTCTTATTCACTGGGGAGTATAACATATATGATTCATATGCTGTAGTTTGAAATGTTTGTATAAGAATACTCTGTGCATTGTGCGGTTTCATTACGTGGAATTATATTGTTCTGGTTTTGAAATTAATAAAGAGAACTTGATAAATTTGAGAATTTTAATTTGATTTCTGATCTGGGTGTAATTTTTTTGTAAAAATCAAGTAAAGATTTGTATTGAATGTAGCCTATTCATGAAATGATGAGGTTTGTCTGTAGCTGCACTGTCCAGATCCACGGTAGATGCAAATAAGATTAGTCTACATCCCGATTTTGGATTACAATTTATGAACCTGACAGATATTCAGAACTGTCTGTACAAATATAAACAAGCTTACATTTTGACTGAATAATGTATACTTATGACATAAGAAGGAGTCGTCACATATTTATTCACATTCTTAGTTAAGTTATTCATAATTAAATTCAGTTATGACGTTTATAATTACTGTAATGTATTTAAACAAATTACAATTTAGAATAAGAAATGTGCTGTGTGTTCAGCTCATAAGCAACTTAACTTAATTTAACTACATATTTATTTGAAATTATACTGTCTTGACAAAAAATGACTTACAATAATCTAAAATAACATGTGTGTATAAATTAAGCTGTAGCCTATATGCAACTTCGGTTCATTATAATTGTAGGCCTACTGTTATAGTGACACTGTGACACATGCTATATATACACAACAGTTAATAAAAAGTTCTGCGCTATGAGTGTTGTCTTCGCTTTTACTGGGAAGAAAACTTCAAAATGAAACGTACGGCGTTTCCTCTTTGTACAACTAAATTAAATGCCATATATAGATATTGCAGATTTGTTTTCATTAACGATTCGATGACGTCAAAAAGAATTGTATTTATAAAACAATTAGTACAAAAAGCATATAAAAATATATTTGTACAAATATCTTAATTATGTTATTACAATGATCGCAAAGGAGGTTGCTAATAATTATTGATCCAGTTCAACCATCGATGATACAATTAAGTAATAAATAACGAAGCACGAAATAAATCGTTTAAAAGTGTGTTTTTTTCTGATTGTTAATTAGAAGATTCTAGAACGTTGTATTTTTAGCCCATCCTGGCGAATCCTGGGCAGTTATATGATGCTCTAGATTCTAGACATATTAATATCGTACGTAGGGGCCTAACCTTATTTCTCAACATTTCATGCAGCAAACGTGTAAATGTACAATGAGAATTTTATGCTTAAATTGAGCTGCTCAAAATTGTGTGTAGCTCCTATAAAGGCCAAGGCCCATCGAGCTATTCGACTACATTCCGCTGCCACATATTTATGTGACAACTGAAAGATGCAAGTACTTAGCAATAGTTTCGGGTTACCAAAAATCCTTCAGCGATTTAATCATTCCGGACGTTGTCATATAGTCAGTGTAATAGTAAAACATAAACCTGGCGTACAAGAAAGAATTAGGCTACTTTAGGAACTGCGCGTATACCATAATCTACGCTATGCGGTCTATGAGTAAACAACCCGAAACCAACCCGAAATAACTCTCAATCTCGATCTCTGGCTTTGGGTCAGACTAATAGATGATGCCACGACGTCTGCCTCAGTCATTTCCGCAGTCTTGTCTCTTCACATGACGACATTCGTCTGAGTCGCCCTACCGAGAAATCAAGAAGAAAGCGTAAAGAAGAAGTAGACAAGCCGATGTTGTCATAATAAATAAACATGGCTGCGATGTTTATGAAAGATTTCTCCCCGTGTTCGGATCGAATTGACTAAAGTACTGCACTCCACTCACCGTTCTTACGATTATACAGAAAGCAAAGAAGATAAATACTGTGTTAATATTTAGGAATGAAATTTAAACTACAGTTGTTATTTTTGTAGTTTTAATTTGATTGCCCGCTACGAAATTGAAACTTCCTTTGCCGACAACTTTTTTAAGGAGCGCAATCTTTTATTTTATTTTAATCTTAGTATGTAATATGAATATTTGTAGTTTATATTTCAACATGTAAACCTTGTTGTTTTAGATTATCATCATCATCATGGTTTCTTTAATCATTCATTGGGTATGTGATCAAAGATAGAAGTAATGAACTGGTAAATGATACGGCTGGCAATATTTCGTTTCCCCTTAATTTTATGATATACATTGAACAATTTCAACTGACATGGTCACAAATACGAAATTCAGACAATTGAAAAAGTAAGAATTTAAAGCTGGTAGGTAATAAGTATTTCAAACAAATACTAACCCTAAACGTAACTTTACCTAAAACCCTAACCATAATCCTTTCATTATCCAGAAACCTAGAACTTTTCCATGCATAGTACTAACCTGCAGGATTTTTGGTTTGGGGATGGTATGAAGGTTTAAGATAGGTAGTGTTTCGGATGCAAGTTAGAATAGGGGTATGATTGGAATTAGAATAGGCCTACTGGCAGGGTTATGGATGAAGTAGGTTAGAATAGAAATGTGTGTGGTGCAGATGTATTTAGAACATATAGATCCGTTGTAGATTAAGGAAAGTGGTAACAACTTTGCAATGTTTATTAACACGAAAGCTTTGTTTGTAGGCCTATGATGAACGAGGTGTTATCAGTGAAACAATGGTGGATGACGTTTGACTATGGAACAAGGAAAGATGAAGAAGGTTACAATCCGTGCTCCCGAGCCCAAACCGGAAGCAGAGAGAACAAAACGGATTTACAGGTGAGCTTTCTATTAATTAGGCATTCACGATGAATGAATGGGCATTGCCATTTATGGACGGCTTTCATTCGTCTAAAGCGTGATCTAAATAAATGTCCAGTTAAATTTAGTTAGTGTTGGGAAGACTGGCCATGTAAAATTATTCTCAGTTGCACTAAATGGTCACTAAAAATAAAATAATAAAATATTAAAAAGTAAAGGAAATAATTAAAGATTGACATAGAATTGCAAAAATCTACTTACATAGCGGATTGCTTTGAATGATACAGACTTTGTGATGGTAGGATTGATGTGAATGACTCTGTGAGGATGTTCCATGAAATATGTTAATTGTTTCTCTTGAAGTTAATCTGTGTGGATGTTGACTTGAAGCTTGTCTGGTGTTAGGGCTATCTTGGAGATGATTCGGCGACATGATGACATCATCAAGCAGAAGAAGAGAGCTTATCGCGATGTGTTTCTGCCGGAGGCGGTTATGCTGCGTGACAGGTTCGACCACCCCTCACTTAGCATTCTAACATCTGTGACAGTCAGATTGATTTCTTATATGGTTTTATGATATCAGTGCAGTTGAATTATCAGGTTGCTTTTCAGGTATGGTGTTGTGCGATACCGTAGAAATAGGTATTCGTTATCTTTGACTTGTGTTGATAAATTTAACGTACTTTTATCACATTTTTCTTGTGAAAATAGTTTTATCGCCATTGCTGTGAAAACTTGCAGTGTATAGTTTGCAGTACTTTATAACAGATGATGCTGTTCTCTCTCTAGGCTATGCTAGCACTAGAGGAGACTGATTGTGCTGTTCTGTTTCTAGACTAGCACTAGAGGAGACTGATTGTGTTGTTCTGTCTCTAGACTACGCTAGCACTAGAGGAGACTGATTGTGTTGTTCTGTCTCTAGACTACGCTAGCACTAGAGGAGATTGATTGTGTTGTTCTGTCTCTTTGATTGATTGATTGAATGATTGCGGACAATTTATAGAGCATCATAACATAACCTAAATCATCTCAAAGACGCTGTACAAAGTCACTCAGTTACAAAATAGTTCAAAGCCGTTAAGATCTAGGACAGAGTACACAGGAAACATTTAACTATTCGAGCATAGTCAATAGTATGATCTAGTAAAGAGTTCCGATTCTAACAGTGAAGTAAATGCAGTCAACGACTGCGCAGACTTGACGTGCTACGGCAGACTGTTCCATGGATCTGAAGCAGCCACAGAGAAACCAAGTTTTTCAAACAAGAGACAGCATTGAGGCAAGATTGTTACCATCGCCCGAATGCAGACGCATTGCATACGAGCGTGACTTGAGACCGGGGTAACAAAGTCAGACAAGTACTTTTGTGCACTATTGTTAAGCGACTTGTAGACCAGGGCACACAACTTGTAGGTCACTCGCTGAGAAAAGCGCAACAAGTGCAGTTTATTCAGAATTAAAGGTGTGATGTGGTCCCTCTTCTTCCCCCCATAAAGCAGTCTAGTCAGTAGGAGTACAGGAGATGCTGATTGTGTTGTTCTGTCTCTAGGCTCCAGGAGTACTGTGAGAGGCTCATGTTCTTGATGCCGGCGGAATATGGCCGGAAAGCCGAGGAACTACTGTGGAGAAAAGTTTACTATGAAATTATCCAGCTTATGAAACACAATAGAAAGGTATATATAATTTTAATAATATTATGATAATTTTATTGCTACTCTGAGCTTTCACGTAAGAACATTTGTTTGGTTTCTGAAACAAGATACGAATGTATGTAGCTTAAACTCTTTATTGCTAAGTGTAAACTATTATTTATTTTATGTGTTGAGTAAATTAATCAATTGGATTGGTGGGGTTTAAATCATTTGTAAATTATAGTTAAATATTTATTTGAGATATCGACCGAAAGAATATTCTAACTATGTTATTTAAATGAATTGCTGAAATATATCAGCATAGCTATAGACTCTTTCCAGGCAGTATCCTCGTTTTGCGTCTAGGTTTTCATTTCATGATAGATTTGATGTAGCAAAATGTCTGTGCCTGCGTCTGTGTTCCAGTGCTAGCGCAACATGACACATCTACTCCTCATGTTTGTAACACGAGGAGGAGATGTGTCATGTTGCGCTAGCATTGGATCTATCTAATATTAATATTCCATGGCAATCGTATCTGTTATACTAGACAACTGTACATCTAGAAATATGTAGTTAATTTTTAATGATTATGCACATTGTGTCACCTAGCACATGATTCCGAACGGTTCCTTGTTGAGTGCCTTCTGTACGCATCTGTCTGCGGCGACCGGCTACTACCATCATCTTCTTCACCGCATTCAGTCGGAGCTTGATCTCAATCTCGAAGGCGTCGTCGACTTCTACTACGTCGCAGAAGCTAAAGCTCGTTAGTTATCAGCGGTTGTTTTATGTTCGGTAGAGTTGAAGTTTGTTGTGTAACTGTTTACGTAATCACATCATCATCATCATGGTTATCATCGTCATCAATTATTGGCCAGATTTTGTTTTTCAGGAAGGATTAGACGTCTCAAACAATGGGGAAGGAACTCTAACTGTTCATTGTTGTATGTTTTGTAAGGTGGTTAGGACAGGCATGAGAAATAATTCTTACAAGCAAAAGTAACTTTCTGTTGCGAGTTGTTATCAGATCGATTTGTTTTGCTGACTCTAGTTGCGAGTTGTGTTGTTTGTATAAGTAGAAATCCTTTTTTTAAATCGCATTGATTTAGAAATTTGTATGTTTGTTTAGGAAATAGCTTTAAAATTGTGCTTGTGCGCTTGACTTTGCTTGGCATCCAATCGTGATCCAACGTGATACAATCCACATTGTACATGTACACTAGCATTACATTATATAATTCTGATGGAATTGATATGTAAATTTTTGTACTAGTTTCTGGTATTACATTGCCATTGTTTGCTTCCTATCATTAATTAATCTGTCGATGCTGTGATGCTTATATTCTGTTGACTAGATCGTAGACCTAACCAGGCTCCCAAGGCAGAGCCCGATCAGAAAGTGTTGGACTGGGCCAAGCAAGCCTGCCATCGATGCCTTGTATATCTCGGTGATATTGGTAAGAGTTGCATTCCGGTCATGAATGTAGTATATTTGAAGTTGTGATATGTACATTTTCTTGTATTACAAACAGTTTATCTTTAGCCTTGGATATTGGTATTTGTGTTCAGCACATGTATCTAATGATAAATAACTTTAGTTATAATGAAGCGTTATTATTTCACTATAATTAATAGAATAAATAAAACCTCAAAATCTCAAAAGTGTTTTACCATATAATTCTAACTAAGCTCTATTTATAATTATCTATGATTATTCTCTGTGATCAATACAATGCTGATCATCATCTGACTGAAATTTCTTTCAGGTTCAATATTATTGAGAAATGCTAGTTGAAGTTGAATTACTGGGTCGATTGAACTATGGATTAAAAATTTGTGTATTGATTTTAATAGCTATTTAGTGTTTGTATCAAGTGACACAGCATGTGAGGAAAGTTATTGTAGTTATTTAGCTTGTTAAGACTTGCATTGTCCTGCAACTTATTGACTGTATATACTTGGCACAGGGGCAATTGTGTGTTTCCGTATTGGACAACTCTGTGTTTCGTGTGCTTTGTTTGCAGCTCGTTATCAGTTCGACTGTAATGATATGCCGACGAGAAACATTGCTCAAAGATATTACTACCAGGCTCTCTTGCTGCTGCCGGACATTGGTTAGTGTCAGCCAAATGCTTGAAAGTTTACACTTGATACAAGATGTGATGCAAGAATTTCCTTGTTGAATGTCCTGTAGTGTGTATAGTGTATTCAACATCCAAGTGAACCAAGTTCTTATAAGATAAAATGACAATGATGATATGTGATGTCAGTGTATGATTGCAAGATTAGTCATTGATAGGAGAGAATGCATTGGTTATCTGGTGGTCAATTAATTGAAAATTGTAAAATTGTTACTTGTTTACTAATATTACTATGTTCACATAACTCGCGCTGTTAGATCACGGCTCAATATTGTATCACAGTTGCAGTGATGGGCACTTAAGTACTTTTGAGTAGTTAAACTTTAACTACTTTTCTAACTACTTTTGAGTAGTTAAACTAAGTAGTTAACTACTTTTTA